>JAENHJ010000279.1:0-78448 GCA_025330945.1 Mucuna pruriens | reverse complement strand
CCAGTTACGTATTGCTTTATCGAGACTTGATTATCTTCTCTAATTATGAGTATGAACTACCATCCATACTTTTATGCTTACTTAGCTACATGTACCATCTAATGCACTCCCTTTGCCTAGCTAGATTGTAAATGAGAATAATATTTTGTGTCTTTGCCTCTCAAGACCATGTCAAGGAAGATTTATCTCAACCTTGTTACAAATTGGAGATACAATCTTGTTCATCCAAGAGCTTAGTAGTATATTATGCAAGCAAAAAGAGATGGGTGAATCCACGTGAAGAAGTAAGATTCCTAAATCCTTACAAGTTTTGATCTCTTGCAAACATCAAGTTAAAGCTTGTAGATTTTGTTGAATCAAGTGATTTTTTCCAATTGCTTTTAAGCATATCATAGTAGACTAATTTCCACTAACATAGAATTGAAAGATCAAACCTTCATACCACCTTCACAACATATCAAGTCATCTACAACTGTTATGATACAACTTGGCAGATTTGTCCTAGGCTTCTTATACTTGACTCAACAAGTATAATGAAAAGAGAATAAGAAGATTGAAGATCAAGATGCCTTGCAACATTGCACCTCAAATTAGAGGTTGTTTTGTTATAAACCAAGCTCATCTTAAGGAGAAGCAAGTTCAAGGATCTCTTGAAGATGAAGATTAGGAAGGTGGGGAACAAGAATTGTGGCTTAACAAGAAGGATTAAGTTAAGAAGTTGTTGTGTATATAAGTGATAATTATATTTTAAACACCTACAAGGTCTTAAGATGGGGTAAACAGACTCTTAATTTGTAGTTAAGAATCATGTATTGGCTAAGATTCAGATTTCAAAGGCTAAAATAGGAACATACAAATCTATGATAATTTGCTAATTTTAGCTAACAAAAGAGTAGTCTCATTTCTGTCAAATCTGAGTCCACAAAGTCAACTCCAGCTAGATGAAGTCGTCCCTTTAATGACGGATTCTCTCTAGGCTCTATCTCGACTAGATGAAGCCATCCCAATTGAGGCCGAAAGCATCTTGGTTTTGATGAAGCCGAGCTCTAAATCGAAGTTGTCTCAAATTTGGAAGGCCGGAACCGCCCCAATCGGATGGTATTTCAATGCCAACTCTATCGCCACGAATACTTTCCGCATGTCAACTCTTGTATAGCCGACTTAGGTCCGACTCCATGTCTAAGTCCTATCGCATGTCGACTTATCCGAATATCGACTCGAATAGCATGCCGACTTCTATTTGGATGTTGACTTCAAACCTGGATCTTGACTCCAAATGCCGACCTTCCCATCTCATCTCTGATCCATCCCTAAGACTATGATCGATTTCACTGATTCGAGACAAGTGTAAATTAGGCACGTGGTCATTTAGGAGATTAGTTAGTGGTTGGAAAATTAGTTATTTATGTTATGTCTGATTATTTCAGTTATTTCTACTATAGAGTTAGTAAGTCGATACATGTATAAATAGGGATGTATAGCTAAGTTCATTGGTTAATAAGGAAGATTATTGATAGCATGCACAAAATACACATGCATACTCCATAGTTCACCTTTATTCTCACTTCCTCCTCTTTGTTCCATGGTGCTTTAGTATGGAGTTCAGTTGGTCGAGTGGACGCATGACCTATGTTTAGGTAGCACCGGTGCTAAAAGGACCGACTGGGAATGCATACTCACAGTGATTCAACCCCAAGATTGGCCATCTCTAGTGGAACACTAAAACTACCATTGCCCTCATCATGGGAAGTTGAGACCATTTTTTCCCTATATCCACTTCCATGTATTGGTACACTAGTTAATTAATGAATGGATTTGTTTCTTTATGTTTATGTTTGTAATCCCCTGTTAGGTTTAGTTTGTTCTTGCTTGTGTCATGGTCATGCATAGTAGAATAGAGCACGCTAGATTAGGGCTAGTCGAACCAATCTAAGCAACATTATAGGTAATCAATAGAAAACCTACATCAACCACGGGTGTAATCCTTACTAACTCGGGTCGATTATGTAAGCCCTTAGTCGAAAATGGACCGAATGTTAGAAGGTTGTCTTAGGAATTAGGTTGGTGAGGAATTGCTTACATACTAGAACTTGAATTAGAACCATCTCATTGATACCTTTTATAGTTGATATGATAAGTATATATTTCGTTAGATATAGCTTGCCTTTACTTTCCCAGGTAGCAATTTACTTCTTGTACTTTTACTTTTCAAATGCTAAAAAAACCCTCCATTTTACCTTCTCTCTCGAGTCCGCATTCTACACACCCAGACCTGCACCTTTCCAAAATTTTTATGCTAGAAAACACTAGAACCAAGTGTCCTTGTATAAAAAGAAGAATGCACGCCATAGATGAGGAGTTGATACACACTCCATTTTACGATTCTGCAACTCCCTTCCTCATTTCTCACTTCATTGTTTGGTGATGCACGATGCCTCAATGACTCTTGGTCGATCGAGCCAATGTAGGTCAAGGTTGGGCTGAGTTGAGTTTCGAGATGACCGATCAGAGGGATGAATTTGTTCCTCCTCACGCAAGCTTTGGAGGTACTGCTTCTCATGTTCCTTGGTCTTCTTGGCTGAACTACCACAACTTCATCCATGGCAATCATCATGGGAACTGAGTTTGTGTTTTCATCCATTTCATGTATCAACCCCTATATCGATAACTTGTTTCATCAATAAATAGTGATGTTTCTAAATGTTTCTATTGTTTTCATAAACAAGGGACTTATAGGCTTTCGAATACGAACTTGTAGAAATATAAACTATTCTATGAAAACAATGACAATATAAACTATGCACAATTACTATATCAATTCACAGGTTCATTAACAACCCATTCACGATTCCTAATGATTTGTATACAATTCCAAACCAACCTAGTCTTATGACGATTGTAACATTCGCCTGTTGCTTACTAAGGGCTTACGATCGGCGCCTCGAGGAAGCAGGGATTATGTTCTTGGTTTGATTTAAGGTTCTCTTAACAATTACCTAACTTGTTAGATCGATTCCAATCGGCCTAATCTAACGTTATCTACCATTGTTCCTCTTCCTCGCAAGCATGGGAGTACAAAGCGGTTCAATATGACAAGAATTGCACATAGAGAGAATATGGAAACATCACTATTTATTGATGAAACAAGTTATCCATACAGGGGGTTGATACACACTCGATCAACCACAGTCGAGTCGAATACCCTTTCGGACACCGCATCTGTGAGGAAAACGGAGACCAAAAGACTCGACCCAAGGAAGACGCATTGAAGACATTGCCCTTTTCCCTTTGAAAAGCATGTTATGCATTGACAATGCATCGTTTTATGTGTGGGAGGATAGCCGGGTGTAGTTATTGCAGGGTTTGCTTAATTTTCATTTTCATGTTTATCCAGTTAAACTCGTCTCTAAATGAGACCGAATGTGTCGAATCTATTCGACTTCATCTATCTCCGGCTAAGACTGTGCTGGACATACCTTTTGCCGAGAGTGAGTCGACATTCTACACACTTAGTGTTTTCTGTATGAATTTCTAATTCCGCATTAGTTACAACTAAATACACTACGCCCTTGAGATTCAACCTAGGATTAGCTATGCTATAGTTAGCTTTAGTTTTTATTTGATAAAAGCAACCATGACAAAAAGCGTTATCAAATTGGGCGCTATTGCCGAGGATAAATTTGGACACATCCGATCTCAGCTAGAGACGGAGTTAGACAGACTTCAGACCTCGGACTCGGGAAGCGAACTTATAGATACATAAACAAGGGATTTGGGCATAAATTCTAGGTAGAAAGTAAACTATTCTATGGAAAACAATGACAATATAAACTATGAATAATTACTATATCAATTCATAGATTTATCAACAACCGGCTTTGATTCCTAATGATTTGTATACAACTCCAAACCAACATAAGTCTTACGATGATGGTGAAACATTCGTCCCTTGCATATTGAGGGCTTACACGATCGCCGCCTTCGAGGAAGCAGGGGATTACGCTCTTGGTTGATTTAAGGTTCTCTTAACGATTACCTAACTTGTTAAATCTGGTTCCAATTTTCCTAATCTAATGTTATCTACTACTGTTCGTCTTGCAAGAATGGAGTACAAAGTAGTTCAATATGACAAGAATTGCACATAGAGAGAATATGGAAACATCATTATTTATTGATGAAACAAGTTATTGATACAAGGGTTGATATACACCCAATCAATCATAGCCGAGAGTCGAATACCACTTGGACAATTCAAACCAAGAGAAAACCAAGACCATGATCGACCCATCGAGAGACGCACTGTGAAGACATCGCCTCTTTCCCTTTGAAAGCATGTTATGCATTGAGGACAATGCATCATTTATGTGTGTGTGTGAGGGGGGGATAGCTGGGTGTAGTTATTTTGGGGTTTGCTTAATTTTCATTTTCATGTTTATCCGATCCGACTCGCCTCTCTAGCCGAGACCGTATATGTCTAAATCTATTCTGACCCATCTATCTCCTGGTCGAGGACCGTGTCGACATACCTTTGCCGAGAGTGAGTTGGCATTCTACACACTTAGTGTTTTCCGTGTGAACTTCTAATTTTGCATTAGTTATAACTAAATACACTACGTCCTTGATAGATTTGACCTAGGTTAGTTATGCTATAGTTAGCTTTTAGTTTTTTATTTGATAAAGCCATAATGACAAAAAGCATTATCAAATTAGGGCCATTGCCGATAGATTCGACACATCTGGTCTCAAGCTTAGTGACGATGTCCGATATACTCAGACTTGGACTTGGGACACGACTTATAGAAACAAACAAGGGGGTTTGGGCGTAAATTCAAGGTAGAAAGTAAACTATTATATGAAAACAATAATATAAACTATGAATAATTACTATATCATTTCACAGGCTCATCAACAACTGGTTCTGATTCCTAATGATTTGTATACAATTCCAAGCCAACCTAAGTCATACGACGATCGCCAAACAGTCGTCCGTTGCTTATTGAGGGCTTACATGATCGTTACCTCCAGTATGTAGGGATTACACTTGGTTGATTTAAGGTTCTCTTAATAAATACTTAAGTTGTTAGATCGGTTCCAATCGTCCTAATCTAACTTTATCCACTACTATTCCTCTTGTAAGCATAGAGTACAAAGCAGTTCAATATGACAGGAATTGCACATAGAGAGAATATGGAAACATCACTATTTATTGATGAAACAAGTTATCGATACATGGGTTGATACACACTCAGTCAATCACAGCCGAGAGTTGAATACCACTTGGACAATTCGAACCAGGAGCAAACCGAGACCATGACCGATAAAAAATTATTTTTAGTCGCCTCAATTAATCAAATAAACTAAAGCTAACTATAGCATAGTCAACCCTAGGTCGAATTTTCTCAAGGACATAGTGTGCTCAATTGTGATTTTAATGTGAAAACTAAGTGACGCAAAACTCAAGTGTAGAATGCAAACTCACTCTTAGCTGGAGGCCGAGTTGCCCTCGGTAGAGATTGGTCCGATATGGTCTCAGCAGAGACTTATCCGACACAGTCTCGGCTAAGTGCTGACAGATGCAACAGAGTCGGACTAACTCTAGTTCAGACTAAAATGCAGGAAATAGGGGGGTTGAAACACGAATAATGAAAGACAGGAAGTAAACTAAGAACGTAAACGCGATTAAACTAAGCTACTCTACTACTACTATTGTGTTCATGTTCAGTCTCAATAATCAAGTCTATTCTGGTTCATTCACTCCAAGTTACACTCCATATCAACCTTAGGTTCTCTTATGACGATCGTTAAATGTTCGTCCCACTACCACCATACCGAGGATTTACACAATCGTTACCTCATTAGTTGACAAGGATTAAGCTCTATAGTTAATTTTAGGTTCTCGGTTAGGTTTCTCTAGTTGATTACCTACTAAATTAGTTAAATCAGTTCTGATCGGCTTAGTTCCACATTATTCACCACACTTTGTGCAATCGCAATGCAGATAGGGAATTAAAGTATAGGAATGCAAATAGAGATCAGAATCAAAAAACACTCATATTATTGAAAACGAAATACAAGCACATGGTGTGAATTCAGCGGATCCCTCTTCCATGACGATCACCATGGTTGAACGATGATGGTTCACCTCTATTAGCCAGAACGTTGAGGATCGATCCACCAGAGTGCGTTGGTAATCCAATCGATCTCCTCTGACGATCTTTGGCTTCTCGGTTTCTGACCTACACTTCCTCAATCAAGAGAAGCACCGCTGAGAGCACCGTGCACCACCGTGAGTGTAGGGGATGAGAGCGAGAGAATGAAAAAGACGAGGGAAATGAAAAATATGAATTCAACAACCCCTTAAACGTGCCCAACTCCTACTATATATACATGAGCTGGACCTGCTAAACGCGCTAACCAATGATCCTAATAGTATTACAAACTGGATTTCCTATTCTACCCTTGCATGACTTGCGGTGCAAGCTTCTCTTGAAGTGATGTGGCAGCTTCTCCAAGAGTGACATGGCAATTGAGCTAAAGTTGAGATGGCCTCTACGCTGGATTGCTGACGTGGATGACGCAATTGGGCCGCTCCTTATTGAGCTGCTGGGCTATTTCTTCATAGGCTACTAGATCGTTGTGTTGGCCGACCAAGAAGGAGTCAGCTGGCCAGGACGACTCTCCTAGGCCGAGATTAATTCGACTTATCTTGTCGAAGAAAGGGACGAGACTTTTTATTAGCTAAGTCCTTCAAATTAACATAGATTTATGATTTCTATATTTCTAGGTTCATAATATGAATCACAGCTAAGACTCAATCCTTAAGTACTAATTGGCCTCAGAAACATCCTTCTTAGGTCCATGCAAGGTGTATAAAATGTGACACATCAGACCTCCACACTTACACTTTTGCACTCTTGGGCAAAATAAGAGTTCGACACAAGGGAGATTTTTAAAAGGGAAATAAATTTTCAATAAGTTTCTTAAGTTTTAGACAAAACAGACTTAGCATTCATTCACCCCAAGGATTGAGATATTCAAGCGATCTGTGAAAACTACTTTCTCCACACCCAAGACAATTAAGAGACCTACAAACATCAAAGGACGACTTAGAGTGGCAAAATTCTTTCTTAGGACTATATTCTCTCGGCCTCTCGAGTGTTTGGGCTTGTATATACACTCAACATCTCATGTAACTAGTATTACCAAACTTTGACTGGCATCTCTTTCTGTACTTGCAAAAACACATTTAGTTATGATCACTAGGACTTCTTTTTGGCTTGTAATAAGGTCAGGTCCAGGGTAGGATATAAGAGGGAAGGTTTTAGTAACCATAGGGAAGAGAGGAGCAATGAGGAGTAATTTTCATCAGTATGAGGGACATCCCAAGATACTATGATATTACTTGAAACAGTTTTTAGCTTACTTCCTCTTTTTCCCTTTCTCAAATTTTCTTTTCCTCTTTTTTTTTTTCTTTTTTTCTTTTGTAGCTTTGTGCTGTGTTTTGTTACAACTTATGGCTTTTGGCTACTTTTTTTATTTTCCTTTATTTCCCTTCACTTGCTTATTTCTTCCTCTTCCTTCCTTTTCAACCCTTTTTTGGATACACTACTCTTGCTTGTCCCCAGGTGTGTTCCCCCACATTTGATCGCAACTTACTCCCAAAAACAATTCCAAAGCTCCTTTATCCCCTGAGGTTGAAGGTAATCATGGTTTTTTCGGCCTTGGCTTGTAATGATCTGTCACAAAAGGATGGTCATTTAGGCCCAAAGGGGTAAACAAGGGATAACGTTTACAAGGTAGGTCTTTTTGGCTTGGGGCTTCTTTGAAACATGGCCTAGATCATCTGATCCCCTGCATGCGAAAACCAAATCGTCCGAGAGTCAAGGAAAAATCCAGAATACACAGTTAGCATGGATGCAAAAATCACACAAGAAGGAGAGAATGGCAAGATGCAAAGCCATCTATATGTACATAGACTCATAAATTCTCACACGGTTAATTACTCTACCACTAATGGTCTATCTTTTATGTTTTTCAATCACCATTACCTAAGGTGCAAAAATTTCATTCCCTGTCAAACTTGAAACATCTTTCCTCTAGGGTTCTGATTTGCTTCCCTACTTGATCCATCCAACACTTAAGAAATTACTTCAAATTCTTTTTCACAGCATTTTTTTTCAACAATCAGAGTTTAGAATTTAGTTAGGAAATGAAAGCGAAATTTTACAAATGAAATTTGAAATTAGCTAGGCCGAGACGAAGTCGGCATGGGCTCGGCTCAGGCCACCTTTATTCTTAACAAAGGGAAATGACTTGAAAAGAGAAAAAAAAATAAAAACCAAAGTTAAACAAATGTGGAGTTTGAAAACAGATATGGAGGTTGAACTTTGAAGAATAGAACAAGATTTCAAGCAAGCCTTAAATAGCCATGCAATCCCCTCCCACTTAAATGTTACATTGTCCTTAATGCATGGCATGAATTCAGAGGGGTTCATGTAACTGGCTCAGGGTGTGTCATCTGGCGGAGTTGGTTCCATTAATGAGATGGTCTCCATGTTGCCTGTTATTGGTGCTGGACCTTTGTGGTATTGCTTAATTTGATGCCCATTGACCTGGAAGGTGCTGTTGGTGTGTTCGTCTTTTAGTTCTATTGCACTATAAGGGAAAACATTAGTGATAACAAAAGGTCCATCCCATCTAGAACGAAGCTTAACTGCTATGAGCTTCAAATATGAATTGAACATCAGTACTTTCTGTCCAACTCGGAACTCTTTCCTCAAGATCTGTTGATCATGTAATTTCTTGACTTTCTGCTTATAGATACGAGAGTTCTCGTGAGGCTTCTAAGCGTAGTTCGTCCAATTCTTGCAACTAGAATTGTCTGCTTCCCTACTTGGTCATAATCCAGTTGTACTGTTTTACTACCCAGTAAGCTCTGTGTTCTACTTCCATAGGAAGATGACAGACTTTACCAAAGACAATCCAGTGAGGAGACATCCCCAGCAGAGTTTGGTAAGTAGTTCTATATGCCCATGCAGAGCATCCTCAAGGAGTCGGCTCTAGTCCTTCTTGCTGGGATTGGTTATCTTTTGCGCGTTTTCTTTATTTCCCTATTGAAAATTTCAGCTTGGCCATTGGTTTGGGGGTATAGGCTATGGCAATTCTATGTATCACCCCATACTTATGGAGCAAGGAGGACATGGATTTGTTGTAGAAGTGACTGCCTTGGTCACTTATTAGCGCTTTTAGGCACACCAAATCGATAGAAGATGTTGGATTTTAGAAAATCCACTACGACTTTCAAATCATTGGTCTTGGTGGCTATGGCCTCTACCCATCTTGACACGTAATCTACAGCCAGCAGAATGTAAGAATAACCATTGGAGACTGGGAATGGCCCCATGAAACCAATAGCCCACACATCAAAAACTTCACAGAACAGGATGGGTTGTTAGGGCATTTCATGCCTTTTGGAAATTTCCATTCTAGCTTTTTGGCATTTTTCGTAGGTGGAGACGAACTGATACGGCGTCTCTGAAAATAGTGGGCCAATAAAGGCTGCAATCAAGCACTCTCTTGGCAGTCTGAATTGCTCCATAGTGTCCGCCTCTAGGCGTTGCATGGCAGAGTTGGAGGACCGAATTGATCTTGGCCTCAGGGATGCACCTGCGAATGACTTGATTACTGCAAAGTCTCCAAAAGTTAGGATCATCCCAACTGTAGTATTTGGCATCACTTTGGAGTTTTTCTTTATATAGCCAAGATGCCTTTCGTGGGAACTGAGATGCTGCTACAAAATTGCAAATGTCTGCAAACCATGGTGTAGGCGTTGTCATGTGCAAAAACTGCTCATCTGGGAATTCATCTCTGATAGGCATTGGTTCGCTCTCCTTTCCAATTCTGCTTAGGTGATCTGCTATAGAATTCTCAACACCCTTCTTATCTCTGATTTCTATGTCAAATTCTTGGAGAAGGAGCATCCACCGAATCAGTCTCAACTTGGCATCGGGCTTCTTCAACAAGAATCTCAGTGCAGCATGGTCAAAGAATACAATGATTCTTGAACCGAGAAGGTATGAACAGAATTTGTCTAAGGCAAACACAATTGCCAAAAGCTCCTTCTTTGTTGTTGTGTAGTTTGATTGAGTTGGGTCCATTGTCCGAGATGCATAAGCAATCACGTGCACTGGCTTGCCAACTCCAGCTCTTAGGCCTAAGACGGCTCCTAATGTTGAATTGGATGCATCGCACATGAGCTCAAATGGTAGGTCCTAGTTTGGTGCTTGAAGAATGGGAGCAGATGTAAGTCAATTCTTCAGCTCTTGAAAGGCCTCAATGCAAGGCTGGTCAAACTTGAATTCCACATCCTTCTGTAGTAGCTTGGACAGTGGTAGGGCAAGTTTGTTGAAATTCTTGATAAATCTTCTATAGAAACCTGCATGTCCTAAGAATGAGCGAACTTCCCGCACAGAAGTGGGGTTTGAAAGAGAGGTGATGATATCTATCTTAGATTTATCAACCTCGATGCCTCTATTGGATACCAGGTGTCCCAACACAATTCCCTCTATTACCATAAAATGGCATTTTTCGAAGTTAAGTACTAAATTTGCATCAATGTATCTCGTCAACACCTTGGATAGGTTGTCCAGACATGCGTCAAATGAATCGGCATACACGTTGAAGTCGTCCATGAATACATCCATGCAATCCTGTAGTAGGTCCGAGAAGATGCTTGTCATGCAACGTTGAAATGTGCTCGACGCATTGCACAAGCCAAATGGCATGCGAGTGTATGCAAAGGTGCCAAATGGGCAAGTGAAGGTAGTCTTGTGTTAATCCTCAGGTGCTATATGGATTTGCATGTAACCGGAGAAACCATCAAGAAAACAGTAATGGGACTTTCCTGATAATTTTTCTAGGACTTGATCTATGAAAGGCAAAGGAAAGTGATCCTTGTGAGTTGCCTGATTTTAATCTTCTGTAGTCTATGCAGACTCGTCAACTATTCTGAATCCGCATAGGTACCAACTCGTCATGTTGGTTTTTCATGATAGTCATCCCGAACTTCTTTGGCACTACTTGCATAGGGCTCACCCATTGACTATTTGAGATGGGGTAGATGATCCTTGCAATAAGGAGTTTTGTGACCTCTTTCTTGACCACGTCTAGGATGGTCGGATTCATCCTTCTTTGTTGTTTCCTTATGGGCTTAACTACCTCCTCCATTAAAATTCTATGCATGTAGATGGAGGGATTTATTCTTGGAAGGTCAAAGAGTTTCCACCCAATTGCCTTCTTATGCTGCCTTAGGACTTGCAACAGTTTATCCTCTTCCTCTTGGTGGAGATTGTTAGCAATGATAACTGGAAGTTGTTGTTGAGTGTCCAGATAGGCATATTTTAACTGTTTTGGCAATGGCTTTAATTCCATGGGTGGTGGCAGTGATGAAGAATTGTCATAAGATGCTTTCGAATCCGGTTAGCCAACTTGAGTTGAACTTGGCACCAAGTGTGCCGACATGATTTCAGCCTTTGGCTGTTGTGGCCGACTCCTTCTTCTAGACTTAGTTCTTGTTAGATGGAAGTCGGACTCTGCTCTTTGTTCAGTTCTGAAATCAAATCTAGATGGAATACAGTCCTCACCTTGAACGTCCGAGATAGACTCGGCTTCAGCTTGCTTCTGGTCTTCTTTAGCCGAAATGGTCTCGGCATGAATTTGTACATGCAGGTCGGCCTTGACAGCTGTCTTTTCAGCCGAGATGACTTTGGTCCTCTCTCGTTCTCGGCTTCCTTTGGCCTACTCGTGTTCGGTAGTGAATATGGTTTCCAGTTGTGTTGATAATAACTTCTTGGTTTCGACAACTTGAACTTTTGCTTTAATAGAGCACTCCGGGTTCTCATGCTTGCACACTTAGTCTAATACTTCGAGCAATTCAGCTTCAAAATCCAAGTCAGCAATGTCATTGTTATTATCCACAGAGCCGGAAAGATTATGTACTTCCCTTGATTCAGCATGGTCGACCTTTTTTTTTTAGATGGACCCTAGGCAACCAATTAAATCAGTTATCTCAGCAAAATTATCAGTATCTTCACTGTGTCTGTCTAGTTGGAAGTATTCCTCAACTAGTTCATCAATCAGATCAATGCTAAAGAGGGAATGGTCTTTGGTGGGGTGCTTCATGGCTTCAAAAATATTGAATTGCACCAAGGTGTCACCAAATTCCATTGAGAGTGTCCCAACATGCACATCAATCTTTGTTCTAGCTGTCATCAGGAATGGTCCCCCCATGATTAAGGTTGATCCTTGTCCGGATGTTTCGTCCTCCATATCCAGCACGTAGAAATCAGCTGGGAAAATCAACTCGCTCACTTGGACAAGAACATCTTCTAGGACGCCTAAGGGTTGAACAATACTTTTGTTTGCTAGTTGTATTGTCATCCTTGTAGGTTCCAGGTCACCAAAATTCAAGGCTTTGTAGATTGACGTTGGCATGACATTGATTGAAGCTCCTAGGTTCAACATGGCATTGGCAAAGGTATATTCGCCAATGGTGCATGGGACTGAAAAGATTCTAGGATCTCGGCATTTCTTTGGCAGTGCTTACGCTCCTGTAGTGAAGTCTTCATTCTTGGTTAACACCGACACTATGCCTCCAACTTCTACACTCCCCTTCATCTTCTTCCTCTTATGCACACACAATTCCTTAAGGAATTTTGCGTACTTAGGAATCTGCTTAATGGCATCAAGTAAAATTGGTGTATGATCCATAACAAATACCAGTGCAACAAAAACAAAGTTATAGCCAGTAGAGTAGAAACAAAAAAAAATGTATCAAAAGTTAGTTGAATATCCAAAGATAAATCGCATATCAACTTGTAATTGCTAATTTGTTAAGTGTTGTTCAAGTTTCATCATAAGTCTAAATTGTGTTTGTTAGCACTTTGGACAACAATCCTTTGGATGAACACTTTGGACGATAGTGCTTTGGATGCTAGTGTAATGGATGACAAAGTGTTTCATTAATTTTCTATATGTTTTTGTCTCTCTTTAGTTTCATTTAATTTCACAGAGTCTTCATGTTGTCTTATGTGAATTCTTATTTGAGTAAACTTTCATTTCTCGTACTTTTATTGCTTGTCTTCATTTGGCTTCGTTAGTTTTGTCTCAGGATTTTCATCATTTTGAATTCTTAACAGTTAGTGAGATTCGATGGCTTTCACTTGCCCCTAAGAACTTGATTGGTAGAATCTAGGTTCTAGTACAAGGTGTAGTTGAGAGTAGAGTGATAAAAGGAAAGAGAGTACATCATAAAAAAGCTCCCTAAGAGTGAATACACGAGTATAGAGAGTAGACACTTAGGAGAGGTGAGATTTGCCTTGCTTTAACTAATGTATTACTGCAGGTATTTTTGTGTTTAAAAAGTACAAGTGTTGTGTGATAAAAAAGGAAAAGATAGGAGATAGCAATGATAATATGAAGAGTTATTCACCTAAAACCAGAAAGGTGATGAGACACATAAAAAGACTGGAGGAGAAGTAAGAGAAACTGAGAAAAGGGTTGAAATCCATGAGAATAGACACATAGAGTGTCAACGTAAGAGTAGATGCCCTTAGTATAGGAAAAGGGAAGTCCGGTGTCTCCATGCATGAGAGTTAAAGGAGTCAAAATGGGATTTCTAATAGCCTATCCAATAGGTCTCATAAGTCACATAGAAGTGAAAGGTCGAGGAGGGAAAGGAGACATGAAGAGGAGGAACCTAGGAGAGAAAGGAGGTATGAAGAAGAACCTCAAAGGGTGAGGATATTTGATGATCTTAGGAGATAATGTATATATAGAGGGTGATGGTCATATTCCTCATTAAGGCTTCAAGGAGATGGAAACCCCTACACTTGAGGGTTCAATGACAAGGCGAAGACTTAAGAAGCTTCAAGGAGAAGTTCAACAAGAGTTGGTCCTCTTTAAGAGCCAAGGAGGGTCCATTGAGGGACACACTTTGTACATTTTGTCCAGCTGCCAAATTGGATTTTTTAGTAATTTGTATAGAGTATTTCCCCTATATTTTAATAGTACAATAAGTGTATTTTCATTTTATAGCTTTCTCTTGGGCCAAAGGCCTACTTTTGAACCATTTCTCTTGCTAGGGGTTTTTGGTCACAAAAATTGTCACAATTCGTAAGCCTTTTAGTAACTAAATTCAACTTGGTTTGCTTTGGTTTCCTTTAGGCCTTGTCCTAGCTTAGATTATTTTAGTTTCTAATTAAAAGTAGTGAAAGATTGTAAAAGTCCTAAATGTAATTACCTTAATCACTTTTGAATGAAATTAGAATTGTGCTTCACACTTTTGAGAGACTTTCTCTCTTCTCTTGTTTTGAACAAGAAACCTAATTCTCATAAAGAATCCATGATGCTCGTGGTAAATCTCTACTTCTCTTGTCTAGTTGTATGAATTAGTGGTGATTTCATCTTCTTCCTATTCCATTTTTCCCTTTCTTCTTCAATTGCCATTTTCGGTCTACATTAGCCATGGGATTTTTGGTCATTTGAAGTTGGTGTTGATTGTGGATCCAATAGTCTATCAAGTGGTTCCAATCATCATCTAAGTGTTGGTTTAAGTTATCAATTGCAGTAATTCCATGGATTCCTTAGGGTTTTGGGTGAACCCTTCCAAGTAAGCATAATCTTCCATTTCTAGCTTCAAACTTAGTTGTTTTGCTTTCTACTTGTTAGGTTTTGTGCACCTAACACACTTCCACATTTTCACGATTCACATTTATAAAATTCCTATTCTAGCTTGTGATTTCAATTTTTATGGTTCATACATGAAGGATTTGGGGATTTTTTATTTACAAGTTATATGATGCTAACTAGTTGAATGATGTGATGTATACCTTGTCTATGCTTGTCACCCTTGGTGTAGGTGCTTGAATTCAATTCGTTTGTGTACTTTTCTAACATTGTAAGATGTTGCAATGTGTATGAACTGCACTAAAGGTTTGATGATTTTCTTTGATGAAATACACATTAGTTTGTGTTAGAAATTCTTATGGTGTTGTAAAAAAATTTGTATACCAAAAGTGTTTGTAAAAAAGTTCAAAAAGAGAGAAAAAATTATTAGTGGCAAAAAAAAGTGCAGTAAAAATAGAACATAGCCATACAAAACAAGTGAAATGAACAAAAGAAAAAATTAGTAGAAGGTCCTAAGCAAAAACAAAGACATACTTAGTTACTAGAATTCTAGTTTGACTAGTTTTTATGCATTATTTATTGTGTTGTGGATTCTTGTGGACAGCCGGGGTTGGTCGGCTCTTCTGATCCCAAACTATTGTGTATTACTTGCCATATTGAAGATTAGGTGCCTTACTGCTATTGGTGTCTTATCCATTAATGCTCCTCCACTAGCAGCATCAATCATGCTTCTGTCCATCATCGTCAAGCCTTCATAGAAATACTGAATCAGCAATTTCTCATTGATATGATGATGTGAACATGTGGCACACAGCTTGTTAAGTCTTTCCCAATACTCATGTAGAGTTTCTCCAGAATGTTGCCTTATCCCACAAATCTCCTTCCTGATGGTCGCGGTTCTAGATGTCGAAAAGAATTTCAACAAAAACATGTGCTTCATATCTCCCTAGGTGTTTACGAGAACAGGTTGCAGATACAACCAATCCTTCACAGCTCCATCTAAGGAAAATGGGAATGCCTTCATTTTAATGTAGTCCTCTAGTATCCCTTGCAGCCTCATTGTGGAAGAAATCACATGGAATTCCTTCAAATGCTTGTGGGGGTCTTCACCTACAAGACCATGAAATTTAGGCAACAAATGTATTAGACCGAATTTTAATTCATATGTCTGAGCTAGTTCCAATTGTGGATACTGGATGCATCAAGGTTGGTACACCACATCTGTTGTGGCCAACTCCTTCAGAGTTCTATCGTTGTTTTCCAAGGATCCTACCTCTGGGTACTCAGAAAAGTGAGATTCGTCAGTAGCAAAATTACTATTCTTAGAATTTAAAATAGAATCAGAACTACTGTTGTCATCTATTATAATATTCCCAACTTTCCTTAACCTATGGAAGGTTTTATCCATCTCAGGATCTAAAGTATACAATGGGGCATAATTACTTCTAGTCATGCATCATGGAGAACATCAACTATGCAGAACAAAATGTAGAAAGATAAAATGCAGAAACAGAATGAAATGCAGAAAAGGACAAACTCGGTATACCTAGACAATTCTGAACTCAATAAACAAAAGACAGACCTTATAACAATATAACATTCTAGACTCGGGATTCTGCTTAACTCAAATTTGGCACTCAAAGACACAAAAGAACTTGTGTGCCCGACAACGGTGCCAATTTGATAACTCGTTTTAGTCGTGTTTTGCTTATCAAATAAACTAAAGCTAACTATAGTATAACTAACCCTAGGTCCATTCTCTCAAGGACACAGTGTGTTCTAATATGGCTAAATGTGAAAGTCATAATTAATGTAGAAAACACCAAGTGTAGAATGCCGATTTGCTCTCTACAAAGACTGATTCAATCAAGTCTTGGTAGAGATGAATCTGACACGATCTCGGCTAAGCGCAGACTCGGACAAATGCGACGGAGTTGGACCAACTCGGTCTCGGACTAAAATGCAGTAAATAAAAGGAGGGGTTTGGTTGAGTGTAGAGAAATAACTAAGGACTAAAAGTAAACTAAACTATGATAACCTAACTATTGTATCAAATCAGAATTTAACACACAGTCAGTTCTTAATTCCTTACCTAAGATTATACTCTAAATCAACTTGAAACTCTTACGACAATCGTCGAACTTTTATCCATTGCCATATCGACGATTTACACAATCGCTACCTCATCAATTGGCAGAGAGTATGTACTTGGTTGATTTTAGGTTCTCTTACCTAACAAGGTTATTAAACCAATTTCAATCGGTCCTAGTCTAACGTGATCTACTCCTCGCAATGTGTAATCGTGACAAAGAAACAATAGATTAAAGCGTAGGGATTAAACTCAAAAGACAAAATTGAAAACCAGTTGTGTTATTGAAAACAACATTGAATACAAGGTGAGAATTTAGAGATTTCAGAGAATTTTCCTTCCACGACGATCACTCTGGAAGGACGACAATGTTTCACCATTGATGGCCAGACGCTGAGATTTCTGCCCACCAGAGTGCGTCAGCTATACTAAGTGATCACCTCTGACAACTTCCAATTTCCCAAATCCTGGTCCTGCACCTCCTTGATCGAGAGAGACACCTTACCAAAGCTTCGTGTACCACCGTGCTAGCTAGGGCGAACTATAATTGCTAACGACGCTAGGTCTAAATTCTGCTGAAATTCCACCCACTAAACTCGTGTCTTACGTGCCCTTATAAACATGCAGGGCAACTGCGGCTAAATCTAAACCTAATCCTACAAAATCGATGTTTCCTTGATCCTAATAGATTTCTAGCTGAGTTACCCAAATTACATATTCCTTGATCATAACATATTTCTAGCTGAGTTACCCGAATTACATATTTTGTATTTTACTCTTCCTATGATCATGCGTTGTTCCTTATATGTTGGAGTGATTTTCACCGCTAATATTGGTCCTGGCCGAGAGTGCTACTTTGACTGGAACGACTGGTCTGGCCGGGACCGCTTCTTTTGGGCCAAGATGCTCCTTTTGGGCCTACAAAACAAGTCCAACCTTTTTATCATTTAAAATCCTCATTTTCGCATAGATTTATATTTTTCCTATTTCTAGGCCCATAATTCGAATCTTAACTAAGACAAGACTCTTAATCACTAAACAATCTTACTAATACCCATCTTAAGTCCTTATGAAGTGTATAAAATATGACTTATCACTAAGTGACGTATTTCTTGTATCAAAAGGCAATCCTAGGATCCACAATCAAAATCTAGTGAAGCATAACTGGAATTTAATAGCAGAATTAATGAACAAAGAATTAATAGAAGAAAAATAGAAAAACAGATTGAGATTTGGAATGACTCGCCACTAATTCCTAGGAATTAGATAAAAGGTTGTAGAGATTTTCCACAAGCATCGTGGAAGCTTGATGAAAAATGGATTTCTTGCGTAAGATAAAAGTAGAGAGAATGCTCTCGACAATGCCTCTGCACAAACTCAAAATTCAAAAAAGTGTCAATTTTATTTACATAGAGGGTTTATATACTCTGGATTATGTCCTAACCCAATTCCCTAATTATCGATAGAAAAATCGAGGTGTGTTTCACATGTAACGACACACGCTCGACAGCTTTTGCTTCTTGCAAAGACCGTTATAACTGCTCAAATTCAAAAATCTACTTAACAAACAAAATACTACCTACTAGGCCTACATATTCTTATGAGATGTAACAAAAGTACAATGAATACAATATTAATAAATGTTATACTCCAACTCTATATAGTGCCTGTCATGCCCACTTTCTGTCCCCGAAAGATTGGCCCAAAAGCGAGACGTCCCCCACCATTGACCCATTGGGCCAAAGCAGGAGGAAGACGTTTCCGGCCCAATAAAGGCCAAGGGCGAGCATGGTCCGGTCCCACACCATATCGAAAAAAACCGACGTGGAATGAAAGCAGGACTGCGATCGCAGTAATAAACAAAGTCAAACGTAAAAGCTGAAAATAGGGGACAAGACAGAGCCTGGCAGAGGGAACAAGGCAAATGTGCTTCTGAAGAGGTGAAAAGGGATAAGGTAACGGAGAAATAAGTAAGAACAGAGTCTCCGCATGGGGTGGAACGCTATCATATAACAGATGAAAATATGGGGAGGGATGCTTGGCAGGGCGACGAGACAAGACGACAATTGTTCGTCTCTGGGATACAAAACCACAACATAATCGCCACCACATTTAATGCCAAGACGCCCCAGAAGAGACTTGAACGGGAAAAAGACCATTGCCGCATTAAATGAATATAGGGAAATCGCCACCGCATTTATGAATGAAGATTTCCCCAGATACGGGGAATGAGGGAAAGAGTTTGAACTCGCCTATAAAAGGGGAGGTCGAAATATCAGGAGGGGGTCTTTTTTGGGTGGAAAGAAAAGAACAAAGAAGAACAAGAGGAAAAGGATTAAGGAGAGTAAGAAAGAGCGTTCAGAGAGAAGGAAGTTGCTCGCGAATTAAAAGGGAGAACTACCGTCCAAGAGGGAATATAAGATCGTCTGGATACCAGGTAAGTCATCCCCATTCTCATGTATGATTCGCCTTCACCATCCTTTCCACCCTCAGCTCCATCAGATATTCCAGAAATCGGGAACATCGAAACTCACCCGCTAAGAGAACTACACCCCTGTACCTTAACTGGTCCCCTTTCTCTTCCGTCCCTTTTTTCTTGCGTCGGGACCAAACTCCGGGACGTATCCGGAACCAGTCAGTGGCCGAGACTGCGTACGAGTCCGACATGGCGTCGGACCTAACAACCCCTTCGTCCCGTCCTACACAGAACTACGTGGACTTTGACTTCTCACAACAAAGATACGTAGGCATGGAGGATCGATTCCTCCATCAAGTCCATCCACACACACACTTACCCCCTCCCGGCCTCGTCTAAGTCTACCAAACATACTTTGAGACACCTGTCCCCTAAAAGCGTCCGTAAGAGTAAGTGTTGTACGAGATTCCTTTAGTAGGGTAACCATCATGTGATGGACATGACGGAAGCAAAGCACTCGTCATGTAAGAGACCTCTGAACCCCCTCTTTGGTCCGAGACCTAGCCCATCCAATCCAACACCTTCCAAGGGTTTTCTGATGTTCCTAAACAAAAACATCAGTGGCGACTCCTTTTTGTGCCACCTTCCGTAGAGGGAGGTCGCGAGCCATCGTGACAGATGGCGACTCCACTGGGGAAACTGGGTAGGTCGAGCCCAAAAAAGGGGGGAACCCCAAAACACTTACTCTTAATGCGCATGCTTTCCATATTTGCTGCTTCTTTTTCTACCTTTTTCTTTTTGAAAAAATGAGGAGCGGGAACCTTATCGGCAATTGGGGAAAGGTAAAAATATCACACCCATGCTTGAGTGATAGGGAGTGGGAGCGTGTAGTGCGGGTCACTTTGAGGGGGCTACCCTTATTTGACGTGCACGATAGTTCCAACCAAAGTATGGTTTATCAAGTAGAGAGCCTGCATCCTGGGGACGATCCCCCGCCTCCAGTGCGATCCAACGATGAACTCAAAGCTTTGGCAAGAAAAAAGAAGGGAGTGAGGATAGGGCAATAACCACCTGGGTAAACCCTCTCGGTACAGGAAACTTAAAACGACATGCATCATATAGGAATAGCCGCATGACATACGGACCCATAAGGACCCATGTTTTACTACATATGCATAATTTCTAATCTTAGAAATTTTCAGAAAAAAATGGAACAAGTGCAATACCAGGCCAAGAATTGGATGCCCATCACCATCAGGATTCCGAATCTGCAAACTTTGAAGCAAACCGCCAAGCAGATCCGAGGCCCATGGCGGAGGGTCTTGGAGGAAAAATATGGGAAGATACTGGGACTTTTGGAAGTAGAGGTCCAGCCTCATGCTCTGGCGGTACTGGCGCAATTCTACGATGTGCGCCTAAGATATTTTTTGTTCAAGGATTTCCAGCTAGCCCCGACGTTGGAAGAGTACGAACGCATTTTGGGGATGCCCATAAAAGAGCCGGCAGTTTACTTTCATAAGGGGTATTTCCCTTCTTGGGGAGCCGTGGCCGGACTGCTCAAAAGACCAGAGGCGGAAGTCCGCCAAGCTAAGAGAGCACGGAACGGAATAGAAGGCCTGCCAAGAGAGTACTTGGAAGAAATACTAGCCCAACAAAGGGAAGCCAAGGACTGGCAGGGAGTGATCGATACACTGGCCTTAATGGTGTACGGGATAGTTCTCTTTCCCCAACTGGAGGACTACGTGGATTTGGCCGCTGTAGATGTGCTCTTGGCGGTCAAAGAGAAGAATGAGAACCTTGTGCTGGCCTTGCTAGCTGACACCTATTACACGCTGATGAGTCACAATTTATACATCTTTTAGACACCTAAGAAGGAGGTTTGCAAGACTATTCTATGCTTAAGAATGAACTGTTAGCTAAGATTCATTTTATGAGCTCAAATATATAGAAAATACAAATTTGTGCTAATTTAGATTTCTTAGCTAATGAAAGTAACTCTTCTTCTTTTGTAGGTCAAGCCGAGTTGACCAAAGTCAACAAGGGAGTCCCGACCGAGATGAAGTCGTCCCGCCAGACCGGCTCCATCCCGGCCGAGTCAGAATCGTCTCGGCAATCCTTGACTTGTAGCCCAGCAGCCCAGCGAAGAGTGGCCCAAGTGTATTGTCCACATCAGCTATCCAGCTTGGAGGCCACCTCAGCGTCAGCTCATCTGCCATGTCACGAGAGAAGATCTGCATAGGGGTAGAATAGGACATTCGTATTGTAATTCTGTTAGGATTCGTTAGGATTAGCTAATCATAGCTCGTGTATATATAGGAGGAGCTGTGCACTGTTTAGAGGTCCTTGAATTCACTCTTTTCACACAACATTTTACTCCATTTTCTCGCTCTCGCTCTCTCCATTTCTGGTGGTACACGGTGTTGCAGTGGTGCTTCTCTCGATTGAGGAAGTGCAGGTCTAAGACTGGGAAGCTGGACGTTTACCAGAGGGGACCGATCAGACTACTGACGCACTCTGGTGGAACTGATCCTCAGCGCTTAGGCTAACGGAGGTGAACCACCACCATCAACCTTGGCGATCGTTGAGGAAGATGGAGCCATCTGAATTCGGACCACTGTATTTGTATTTTGTTTCTGTTAATTGATTTCGTTCTGCATTTTATACCTCTGTTCTCCTTCCTCTACTTTAATTCACGTTGAATCCGCGATTGCAATTTAACTGTGAACAATGTTAAGCTAAGCCGATTGGAACTGGTTTAACTAATATAGTAGGTAACCATTTAACGATTGATAATAGGGAACCTAAAATCAGCTCTGAACTTAATCCCTGTCAACTGATGAGGTAGCGATTGCATAAATCCTCGGTATGACAATGGACGAACCTTTGGCGATTGCCATATGACTACCCAAGGCTGATATGGACTGTGAATTGGAGATTGGAACCTGGACTGGACTTAATTAATGGAACTGAATCTGAATACAGTTATATAATACTAATAGATAATTAGTAACAATAGTATACATTTACTGCATTCATAGTCTTAGTTTAATTTCTGCGTTACTCGCATTCAAAACCCCCCGTTTACTGCTTTCTTTACTGTTTTCTGGTTGAGACAGAGGTAGTCCCCCTTTGTAGCGTCTGTCTGCACTCAGCCGAGACCAAGCCGGATAGTCTCTGCCGAGACCATCTCTGCTCAGTCTCTGCCGAGTACGACTCGGCCACAGCCGAGACGAGTCAACACTTCACATCTCAGATTCTGCATTGTTTAACTTGACACTAAATCACAATTGAGCACACTGTGTCCTTGAGAAGAATGACCTAGGGTTGACTATGCTATAGTTAGCTTTAGTTATTTGATAAGCGCGTAAAACGACTGTAAAAACGCACATCATCACACGCTCAATTATTGCCTCGGCAGACGAGGAAAGAACCTGAGATGCTGTATACATGCTCTGTATCTATGGATGACAGCACACTGCTGCCCCGGGAGGTGCAAGACCGGATGCCCTATCGAAGACTACAAGTGGGGGTGTATCCGAATGATGCCTGGGGAAGAATGGATTCATCTTTTCATGGGATTGACCGAGAGCACCATAGAATGGTATCCCAAGTGGAACGAAAGGGAGACCTTCATCGCCAAATGCGGGAAGTCCCCAAATGTTCCCCTTATGGGAATCCAGGGATGCTCTAATTACAATCCTGTGCTAGCACTACGGCAGAATGGATACCCCATGCTGGCACCCCCAACGAAGAATCACTTACATTCCGGGAAGTGCTTGGAAGGGACATGCAAAATGCCGAATGGTTTAGAAAAATAAGGCAAGCATGGAAACAGTAGTTCGGGCAGGGCGGAGGGAGGACCAAGAAGCCGTGGAGCCTCATCTAGTTATAAGAAGTGGCTCCAGCAAAGAGATAAAAATCAATGGGCTTCCTTCGGTAGGTACAAGACCCCAGACCAGGCTTCCCTTCGAGGCACCAGAGCCCTCAATGGTAAAGGAACTGGAAGAAGCGCTGAAGCACGCAGATACAGAGCAAAAATCACTGAAAAGGAAGTTGACCCAAGCAACTTCCTTGCAGTTGGAAACTCAGGAGCAAGTCCTTAAGGAGCGGCGGCTAGGCGAACAAGCCAGGCAAGAGGCAGAAAAAGAAAAAGAGCTTAGGCGGAAGCTGGGCAACTGCTTGAAAGCAGCAGATCAAGAAATGTGCCTCCGGAGGAAAGAAAAGGATCAAGTGGCAGCCGAAAAGGAATCCTTGAAGGAAGCCCTCCAGGATGCCCGAAGAAAAGAAGTAGAGTTGAAGGAACAACTCTATGGGTCATGGAGAGACTAGAGGAGCAATATGAAGAACTGCCGGGAGAGCGATCATAGAAGGAGGAGGCCGAGGCAAGGAGCGCCGTGCCATCAAAGACTGGCAATGAACGACAAGAGGAAGGAAGCAAAAAGCAAGAATTGCCATCATGGCGGAACTACGGGAAAAAATAGCCCGCAAAGAAAAAAGGCACCTAGAATCGATTGAGCAGGTCGAACAGAAGGCAGAAGCGGCCAAAGAAAAGGCGGAACACTGGGAGGACCGCCACGACAAGGTCGTATGGATAGCCAATCGGAGTCTAGGTCATCTGCCGCAAAGCCTCCGTCCGTGCAAATAGGAAGCCATCTGCCTTTTTCCACGCCATCCGAAATTTATGACTTTGTAAAAGAGTGTCGGATGGTGTATGATGAGTTAGCCAGAGCCGTCGCCCCCTAAGGGCCTTGTACTTGTTCCACTTTTGCTAAAATAAATAAAAACATGCATTCTCATCCATTCATGCATCTCATGCATTCAATCTTTTCTGTTATTTCTTTTCTTCGTCGTTTAATACGCGTTAGATAATACCAGAATAATCACGATAAACCGATCGCTACTTTTAACTCGTGCAAAACTAAGCAAATGGAAAACGCGATGGAAACCTTAGAACAAAGAAATGAGGAGCTAAGGAGTGAGTTGGCCCAAATCAAAGAGCAGATGGCTAAGGTTTTGGAGTTCTTAGCGCGGGAGCCCCCGCAAACACAGGACACCCGAAATTACCCACCAGGATATACACCTCCCCCTCCATGGAACACGCAGGAGGAGCAGCCCAGCCTAATGAAAACAATCTCAATGGGCTGACACCAGTAGGACCACAAGGACCTAACGGGCCAACGATCATGACACCGGCCTAAACTCAGAAGGACCATCCGGAAGTTGATGAAAGGTGGCGTTTCCTAGAAGAGAGATTGAGGATTGTCGAAGGAACGGACAAATACGGACTAGACGCGGCGGACTTGTGTTTAGTCCCGGATGTCATCCTCCCGACGGATTTTAAGACGCCAGACTTCGACAAGTATAAGGGCAGCTCCTGCCCTAGAACGCATTTTTTAGCTATGTACTTTGCCGTAAGATGGCGACACACATACAAGATGACAAGATTCTGGTGCACTGTTTCCAAGACAGCTTGTCGGGGCCGCCTTGAGTTGGTATGTAAATTTGGAGAGGGGGGCGTCGGGACACTGGAAAGATTTGGCCGAAGCCTTTTCAAACAATACAGATACAACGAGGAAATGGCCCTTGATAGATCCCCTGTTCTGCAGAACATGGCCAAGAAGGATCACGAAGGGTTTAAAGAGTACGCTCAAAAGTGGCGAGGATTAGCCGCTCAAGTCCAACCACCCTTAGCCGAGAAGGAGATGGTATCCACTTTCATTGACACTTTGCTAACACCGCATTATGAGATCATAGTAGGAAGTGTATCATCAAATTTCGACTTGGTAATCATAGGCGAAAGGATAGAGGCGGGACTTAAGAAAGGGAAAGTTAAACTTCCGCGATGGGTCGAACTAGCTACGCTAAAAAGGTAAGCGGAGGCCAACGCCGTTATTGCTAATACAACTGGATACTGGGCAGGCAAAACCCTTGCACATCCGATCAAAGAAAACCGGGGCAGATTTGCCTACCCCGCTATATCTCCCCGCCGACACAAATTGGAGCCAGTAGCCACGAACCGCCCCCATCCGAAGAAATACTCCTAGAACTTTGGATCCAGTGCCCATCCCCTACCCAGAACTACTCAAGTCCTTGCTCGAAAGGAAGTTGATCACCATTGTCCCGCTTAAACCGGTAGAGCCGCCCTATTCCAAGAGTTACGACCCCAATTCTAGATGTGAGTATCACGGAGGGGTCACAGGGCACGCCACGGAGAGATGCTGGGGACTCAAGCACAAGGTGCAGGATCTTATAGATGAAGGATGGTTGGTATTCCAAAAGAAGGGACCCAACGTCACGACCAACCCTCTGCCCGAACATGGAACAATCAACTTCATAGAGCATAGTTTCGCAATCCGAAAGGCGGTAACTATAGATCCCCACGAGGCCGAAAAGGTGGAGGAAGGAACCCACCAAGGTCGGACGCTACCAGCACAAGTCAATACCATCGGGGAAGGAAAAAACCCCCGGCTGAAACCCTTGATTATCTGCTACAATGAAGTCACACAGGCCAGGTTGCCTTTGGTCATTCCGGTGCCTGGCCCCCAATACACTAATACTCATGCTATCCCTTGGAAATACCCGGAAGAAAAGGCAAACCTCGACTCGCAAATCACCAATATAGCCGGAACAAGTGGGATAACCCGGAGTGGGCGAGTATATGCACCCGAGGAGTTGTGGAAAAAGGACGATCCCCGCAATAAGAAGAAAAAGAAAAGATCGGAGAATTGCCCAAGTCCCCGCAGGAGACAGAAGCCGATGAATTCCTCAAATTCATCCGCCACAGTGAGTATGAAATGATGGACCAGCTGAATAAAACCCCAGCATGGATATCACTCTTGGCTTTGTTGGCAAAATCGGAAGGCCACCGACAATTGTTATTAAGAATGCTTAAGGAGGCCCATGTAGCCAACAATATCTCGATAGAGAAATTCGAAGGAGTTGTGGGAAACCTCACAGCGGCCAACCACATATCATTCTCCGATGGGGAACTCCCAAAAGAAGGCAGTAGTCACAATCTGCCCCTGCATGTGGCGGTAAAATGTGGGGAATATATGATGGCAAGAGTCCTAATTGACAACGGGTCCTCTCTGAATGTTATGCCCAAATCTACGCTCAACAAACTCTGTTCCACGGAAGCATCCCTCAGAGCAAGTCCAATAATTGTAAGAGCTTTCGACGGATCAAAGCGAGAGGTCATGGGTGAAATCACGCTCCCCATACGGATGGGTCCGACTACGTTCCAAGTAGACTTCCAGGTGATGGACATCAACCCGTATACTGATTGTTTGCCTTTGGGAAGGCCTTGGATCCACAAGGCTGGGGCGGTCCCTTCCTCCCTACATCAAAAGGTGAAGTTCATATCAGAACATCGGTTAATCAGCGTCAAGGGGGAGGAGGACTTGGTAATAAGCACCCCGGCACCCGTTGAATATATAGAAGGAGGCGAAGACACACTGGAAACCTCACTCCAATCCCTGGAATTAGCAAAAACCGGTCACGAACAAAAGGGGGGGGACTTTCCATCTGTGGCTCTCAACATCTTGAAGAAGGCAGGATACCAACCGGGAAAGGGGTTAGGAATGTTGCTGGAGGGGGTGTCGGAACCTAGAGGTTTGTCAGTGGGGGAATGATAATACCGGATCAAGTAGCCATGATAGGAAATCAAGGCCCGAGCACGACGGAATGGATACACTTTTTTCCTGAAGAATTGACCAACTGGGAGTCTAACACACTCCCCGCTCCCGCTTTGCAAATGCAATCCAAATTTAGATAAATTAGATGTAGTTGTAGTATGACTTCTGTGTTTCTTTAGATCCTTTGTCTACTTTTCTTTTGCTTTGCATATTTTGTAACCCTATTAGTGTTAATGCATGATCTTCATTTTCGTCCCATCCTTTGCACTTACTATCATCTCATAACTTCTATTTCCTTTTCGTGTCAAAAAAAACACGCATAATAAAAACAGAACTCCACTTTCAAATGATAACGCGACACTAGAAACCGACGAACGAGGCAGCCCGAACCATTCAGATCCAAACTTGCACAATGAAACCTCTGCTTTGGGAGAGTCGAAAGGGGAGCCAGAAATTCGCGACCGTGTCCAGGCCCCGGAAGGAAGCGCAGAGATCATAAATATCGGCAAGGGAGGAACCCTCAAGGAGGTCAGGATAGGGAAAAACCTATGTCCCGACATAAAAAGGCAAATGGTAGAATTGCTAGAGGAATACAGTGATGTATTCGCCTGGTCATACCAAGATATGCCGGGTTTGGACACCAATATAGTGGAGCATAGGCTACCAATAAAACCGGGGGCAGTCCCAGTCCGACAGCAGCTCAGGAGAATGAAGCCGGAGGTGGCATTGAAAATTAAAGAAGAAGTGGAAAAACAATGGAAAGCGGGTTTCCTGGCGGTGTCTGAATACCCCCAATGGGTGGCAAACGTAGTACCGATACCGAAGAAAGACGGGAAGGTCCGAATGTGTGTCGACTACCGAGACCTAAACAAAGCCAGCCCAAAGGACAACTTCCCCCTACCCCATATAGACACCCTGGTGGATAACACGGCATGCCACCAAATCTTCTCCTTCATGGACGGTTTCTCCGGATATAACCAAATTCGGATGGCCCCAGAAGATCGCGAGAAGACCACTTTCACTACGGCATGGGGTACATTCTGCTACCAGGTCATGCCTTTTGGGTTAAAAAATGCAGGGGCCACTTACCAAAGGGCTATGGTGACGTTGTTTCACGATATGATGCACCAAGAACTAGAGGTATATGTGGATGACATGATCGCTAAGTCAAAGGTCCCGGAATGTCATGTGAAGGACCTCAAAAAATTGTTTGACAGACTACGCAAATTCCGGTTAAGGCTCAACCCCGCCAAATGCGCGTTCGGAGTCAGTGAAGGGAAACTACTGGGTTTCATAGTAAATAAGCATGGCATAAAAGTAGACCCTGATAAAGTCAAAGCTATCCAGGAAATGCCGCGCCTAAAACCAGAATCGAAATCGGAGAGGCTTCCTAGGGCGACTCAATTACATAGCGCGATTCATATCCCGGCTCACGGCCACCTGTGCTCCTATCCTTAAACTCTTGAAGAAAAATCAGAAGAAAGAGTGGAATGTTGATTGTCAGAAGGCCTTTGAAGAAGTCAAAAGATATCTTGAAAACCCCCCGGTTTTGGTCCCGGCGATTGATGAGTCACAATTTATACATCTTTTAGACACCTAAGAAGGAGGTTTGCAAGACTATTCTGTGCTTAAGAATGAACTGTTAGCTAAGATTCATTTTATGAGCTCAAACATATAGAAAATACAAATTTGTGCTAATTCAGATTTCTTAGCTAATGAAAGTAACTCTTCTTCTTCTTTTGTCAAGCCGAAGTTGACCAAGGTCAACAAAGAGTCTCAGCCAGAGATGAAGCCGTCTCGGCCAGCCCGTTGACTTGCACCAGCAGCCCAGAAAGTGGCCCAAATGTATTGACCACATCAGCTATCCAGCTTGGAGGCCACCTCGATGCCAATTCATACGCCATGTCACTCTAGAAATCTGCCATGTCACGTGAAAAGATCTGCATAGGGGTAGAATAGGACACTTTCACCGTAATTCTGTTAGGATTCGTTAGGAGTAGCTAATCATAGCTCGTGTATATATAGGAGGAGCTGTGCCTTTGTTTAGGGTCTTTGAATTCACTTTTTTCCACAACATTTACTCCATTTTCTCGCTCTCTTTCTCTCCATTTCACGGTGGTACACGGTGTTGCAGCAGTGCTTCTCTCGATTGAGGCGCAGGTCTAAGACTGGGAAGCTGGACGTTTACCGGAGGGACCGATCAGACTCTTGACGCACTCTGGTGGGCTGATCCTCAACGCTTAGGCTAACGGAGGTGAACCACCACCATCAACCTTGGCGTCGTTGAGGAAGATGGAGCCATCTGAATTTAACCACTGTGTTTTGTATTTTGTTTCTGTTAATTGATTTCGTTCTGCATTTCATATCTCTGTTCCCTTCCTCTACTTTAGTTCACGTTGAATCCGCGATTGCAATTTAACTGTGAACAATGTTAAAAATTAAGCCGATTGAAACTGGTTTAACTAATATAGTAGGTAACCATTTAACGATTGTTAATAGGGAACCTAAAATCAGCTCAACTTAATCACATCAACCGATGAGGTAAGCGATTGCATAAATCCTCGGTATGGCAATGGACGAATATTTGGCGATCGTCATAAGACTACCCAAGGCTGATATGGACTGTGAACTGGAGATTGGAACCTGGACTGGACTTAATTAATGGAACTGAATCTGAATACAGTTATATAATACTAATAGATAATTAGTAACAGTAGTATACATTCACTGCATTCATAGTCTTGGTTTATTTTCTGCATTACTCGTATTCAAACCCCCCGTTTACTGCTTTCTTTACTGTTTTCTGGTTGAGACAGAGGTAGTCCCCCTCTGTAGCGTCTGTCTGCACTCAGCCGAGACCAAGCCGAATAGTCTCTGCCGAGACCATCTCTGCTTTCGTCTCTACCGAGTATGACTCGACCTGACTGAGAAAGTCGAACACTTCACATCTCAGATTTTGCATTGTTTAACTTGACACTAAATCACAATTGAAGCACACTATGTCCTTGAGGAAGAATGACCTAGGGTTAGCTATACTATAGTTAGCTTTAGTATTTGATAGGTCGTAAAAAGACATTGTAAAACACCCATCATCAAATTAGGCGCCGTTCTTGGACACAAGTTCTTTTGTGTAATTGTGTGCCAAGTTAAGTAAAGTCGAATCCAAGTCCATGAAGTGTAAGTCGGTCTTGAATATTTTGAGTTTGTCTATGTTTTTTTGTTGTTTCGGATCCTGAATAAAGAGCATGCCCTATATCAATAATTTTTCTGTGTAAAACCATTTTGTAGTACTTAGAGGTAGCATTTTGTTTGCATACATTACTGCATCTTTCTTTTCTGCATAATCTGCATGATGCATGACTAGGAGTAATACTTGATCCATTGACTGTTTTTGACCCGAAATAGAATTAACCTTACGTAGATTACGAAAAATTAGGAACACCGTAGTAAATAGTAGTGCTGATATAGAATGCTGTAGCTAATTCTAACCAGCTTTGTACTGATAATCTTGTGTCTAGTTCTAACGCTTTTTTTGCAGAATCAGGACGAATGGAGAATAACGATAGGGCGTTGAAGGAGTTAGCTACTCAGGGCGTGGTGTATCAACCCAGGTGCATCAATACCCTTGGAGCCAGCCAAACATATGAGTTGAAATCTGGTCTTATACACCTGTTGCCCAAATTTCATGGTCTTGCAGGAGAAGACCCCACAAGACCTGAAAGAGTTCCATGTGGTCTGCTCTACCATGAGGCCGCAGGGGATATCGGAAGACTATATCAAGATGAAGGCATTCCCATTCTCCCTGGATGGGGCAGCAAAAGGATTGGCTGTACCTTGACCCCTTTTCAACACACAGGGGAGACATGAACGTGCATTCTGGAGAAGTTCTTTCCGGCATCCAGAACTGCGACCATTAGAAAAAAAAAAGATATGTGGGATAAGGCAGCATACAGGTGAAATATTACATGAATACTAGGAGAGGTTTAATAAACTCTGCGCCACCTGTCCACATCATCGGATCAGCGAACAAGCGCTGATCGATATTTCTATGAAGGACTATCTCTAATGGACAGGGGAGTATGATAGATGCAGCTAGTGGTGGAGCTTTGATGGACAAGACACCAGCAGCAGCAAGGCACCTGATTTCCAACATGGCTGGTAATACACAGCAGTTCGAATCGGAGGGCGAAGTCAATCCGGATGGTGAATGAAATCGGTGCAGACTTCAATCGGAGGCTGGAGAATCAGTGACCGAGTTGACATCATTGGTGAGACAGCTTGCTATTGGACAACACCAACCCGCCATGACAGCAAAATTATGTAGCATATGTACTTCAGTGGAGCACCCCACTGATATGTGCCCCACTCTCCAAGAAACCGAGAATACCAGCCAGAAAATGTTGGAGCCATAGGTGGATTTCGATCTGAGGAAGCAGCCGTATCGAGAATCGGGCGTTTGATAACCAGCAGCATGGGGAGACAACCATTTCGGCCAGGGACCGAATCAAGGGCCATATGCAACCCAACAATTCGGATCCACTTGGCACCGAACACTTATCAGCGACAAGCAGGTTATCAACAGCCGGCTCAGCAATACCAGCACCACCTTTCAGCAACAACAACAACAGCGAAGAGTGCCTACTCAAGGCAACTCTCCATCTCTGGAGAACCTAATGAAGCAACTTGCAACCAATAATCTGGAGTTCCAGCAATCTGTGAGCTCCAAAAGAACATGCTGATTTCAGGAAAATATGACCGCCACCATCAGGGACCTCAAAACGCAAATTGGTCAGCTAGCTAACAAAGTGAGCCACTTGGTCGGCGGGATCTAGCAATCTCCTCTCTCAAAGCATTCCAAATCCGAGGAATTACTTGCCGGTGTAGTCACTCTCCAGAAGTGGAAAAGAACTACCTCAACCTACACTGCGGCGAGATCATCAGAAAGCGGGCTCGAGCATAATGCTTGCTTACAGTCTCGGCCAGAAAAAGTTGTTCCATTGCCATTTCCATCTCGGCCCCGCCCGGCCAAAAGCTAGAGTCGGATGAGTTCTTGAAGATGTTAAAGGGTGGAAATCAACATTCCACTCCTTGATGCCATCAAGCAAGTTCCCAATGCGCAAAGTTCCTCGAGGAACTCTGTGTACCTGTGGAAGAAGATAAAAGGAAGTGTGGAGGTTGGAGGTGTGAGTGTCGTACCCTAACTAAAGAGCAAAACTTCCACCACGGGGACAACAACACTGCCAAAGAAATGCAGAATCCTGGAATCTTTTCTGTTCCATGCACCATTGGTGAATGCACTTTTACCCGATGCCATGCTTTGGTTTGGGAGCCTCAATCAATGTCATCTTGGCATCAATCTATAGGTCCACAATTTGGGAGATTTGGAACCCCTTGGGGATGACCATTCAACTTGCTAACGGGGAGTATTGTCCGCCCACAGGAGTTCTTGAGGATATTCTCGTCAAGTTAATGAGCTAATTTTTCGAGTGACTTTTATGTTCTTGACATGGAGGGCGAGACATCAGGAAAAAGAATCAACCTTAATGCAGGGAAGACCATTCCCCTAATGACGGCGAACAAGATTGATGTATACTCAGGGACTCTCTCAATGGAATTCGGTGACACTCTGGTGCAATTCAACATTTTTGAAGCTATGAAGCACCCAGAAAGACCATTCCCTCTTTAGCGTTGACCTTATTGAAGAACTGGTTGAAGAATATCTTCACTAGGCAGTATGATGGAAGCACCAAAGATCTTGCTGAAAACAACGATATTATCGGTTGTTGGCAATGAAGAAGCCGACGGTGAAGAAAGTACATACCCTCTCGGCTCAGGGATGAATATGATGATATTGCTGACTTGGATTTCAAAGCAGATTATTCAAAGCGATGAACCAAGCATGCAATCGGGAAAACCGGATTGCTCAAAAAAGTGAAAAAGCTGAAGTTGCCAACAAAAGCAACCATTAATAGAACAACTGGCAACAATCTTTTTCAGCCGACAGCCGACCAGAAAAGGCCAACTCAGCGAAGAGACAATGGTCAACTCGGCCAAAAGAAACCAAGGCGACAAGCCCATGAGATCATCTCGGCCAAAGACCCGACTCATAGTGTAGCACAATTGAAGGTTCCATCGAGGATCCAGGCTGGAAGAACAACACGACCCAGGCCGACTCCACTCCCATTGACCAAGTCCATGAAGTCGAACCCGTGGAAGCGACCAAAGGCGAAATCATGTCGGCACACACGGTGCCAAGTCAAGACCAAGTCGGCCAGTCGGATCGAACTCAGAGGGTGAAAAATCTCCATTACCACCACCCTTAGAATTAAAACAATTCACAAGTCATCTAAAATACGCCTACTTGGACAGGAACAGCAGCTCCAGGTTATTATTGCTAACAATCTCAACCAAGAGCAAGAAAGAAAATTTGTTGGAGGTCTGAAGGCAGCATAAGAAGGCAATAGGGTGGAAACTTTCTGACCTTCAGGCATAAACCCCCATCTGCATGCATAAAATATTAATGGAGGAGGAGATCAAGCCCATAAGGCAGCAGCAAAGAAGACTGAATCCGACACTCCTGGGCGTGGTTAAGAAAGAAGTCACAAAGCTCCTTGCAGCGGGGATCATCTACCCCGTCTCGGATAGCCAATGGGTGAGCCCTGTGCAAGTGGTGCCAAAGTCCGGACTAACTGTCACGAAAAACCAGCAGAATGAGCTGGTACCAACAAGGATTCAGAACAACTGGCAGTGTGCATTGATTATAGAAGATTAAACCAAACAACTTCATGAGGATCACTTCCTGCCTTTCATTGACCAAATGCTTGAAAAATTGGCGGGGAGATCCCATTCTGTTTTTCTTGATGGATTCTCAGGCTACATGCAGATACATATTGCACCGAAGATCAGCATAAGGCGACCTTTACCCGCCCATTTGGTACCTTTGCGTATACACGCATGCCATTCGGCTTTGTCAATCTTGTAGGAGTACATTCCAACGTTGCATGATGAGTATCTTCTCGGACTTGCTACAGGACTGCATGGAGGTCTTCATGGATGATTTTACCGTATATGCTGACTCATTTGATGCATGCTGAATAATCTATCAAGGGTGTTGAAGAGATGCATTGACACGAATCTAGGTGCTCGAATTTTGAAAAATGTCACTTCATGGTGGCCCGAAGGAATAGTATTGGGTCATCTGGTATCCAATAGAGGCATCGAAGTAGATAAAGCCAAGATAGACATCATATCTTCCCTTCCAAACCCTCTTACGTGAGGAGGTTCGCTCATTTTTGGACACGCCGGACAGAGCCTGAAAGATTCATAAAAACTTGATGAAACTTGCCTTGCCTCTGTCAAGCTGCTTCTGAAGGGCGTGGAATTCAACTTTGATCAACACTGTATCAAAGCATTTCAGGAGTTGAAGACAGGACTCACGTCGCTCCCGTTCAAAGCACCAAGGGGACCTTCATTCGAATTAATGTGTGATGCATCAACTCGGCATTAGGAGCTGTTCTCGGCCAAAAGAAATCGACCTCAGTCCCGGGTAATTGCTTATGCATCGAACTATGGACTCGGCCAGCGGAATTACAACAACAAAGGAAGCGTTTTGCGTTGTGTTTGCCTGGACAAGTTCATACCTACCTCTCGGCACTAGAATAATTGTGTTCTCACGATCATGCGGCCTTGAGATACTTGTTGAAGAAGCCGGGATGCCAAGCCAAAGACTGATTAGGTGGATGCTTCTCCTTGAATTCAACATTGAAATCGAGAGATAAAAGAGGTGCGGGAGAACTGCATGGCAGACCACCTAAGCAGAATCCAAAAAGAAAGTGAACCGATGCCTATCCGAGATGAATTTCCAGATGAGCACCTTATGCACGTAAAAAGCGTCTTCACCATGGTTTGCTGACATTTGTAATTTTGTGGCAACATCTCGGTTCCCTGAGAGGCATCTCGTTGGCTGAGGATAAAATCGAGCGATGCCAAGTACTACATTGGGATGATCCTACCTTTGGAGGCGTGCGGTGACAAAGTCATCGCGGAGTGCATTCACTGAAGCCGAGTTCAATTAGGTCCTCGAGTTACTGCCACTCGGCACCTGGAAGCGACCATTATGGATCCCACTCGGACTGCCCGAGGAAAGTGCTAAGCTGTGGTCTTTACTGGCAACCATCTTGAGAGGCATGAATTCGTCTCCACTGCGAAGCGCAGCGGGGAATGGCCATGAACAGAAGGCATGAAATGCCCAACAACCCATCAATTCTGTGAAATCTTTGATGTTTGGGGAATAGACTTCATGGGACCATTCGGTCTCAATGGCTATTCATACATTCTGCTGGCCGTAGATTATGTATCAAGGTGGGTAGAAGCCATTGCCACCAGAACCAATGATGCAGTAGTAGTGGACTTCTTGAAGTCAATATCTTTGCGGTTTGGTGTGCCAAGCGCTCATGAAGTGACCAAGGCAGTCAACATGTAGAGCCATGGCTTCCCTTCTTCAGAAATATGGGGTAGCACACAGAATTTCTACACCTACCATCCCACGGACAAATGGCCAAGCGAAGTGTTCAACAGGAAATCAAGAAAACACTGCAAAAGATGACCAATCCAGTAGGGGAAAAGACTGGAACCGCCTCATGAGGATGCTCTGCAGGCACCTGAGGCGCCTCACAGAACACCTCTCGAATGTCTCCCTACTGGGATTGTTTTAGGCAAAGCCTGTCACCTTCTGTGGAACTAGAACACAAAGCATCTTGGGCTGTTAAGCAGTGCAATTTGGCCTATGACCAAGCTGGAGAAACAGAGAAAGTTTCAGCTGCAAAATTAGATGAACTCCGCTTGGAAGCATATGAAAATTCTAGGATCTACAAGCAGAAAATCAAGCGATTCCATGACCAGCAGATCCTAAGAAAACAATTCGAGTTGGCGGAAAGTCCTCTGTTTAACTCATGCCTTAAACTCATTGCGGGTAAACTACGTTCTAGATGGGATGGGCCTTTTTGTTATCACTAATGTGTTTCCCATGGTGCAGTACAGCTAAAAAGGCGAACACAACAACAACACCTTCAGGTCAATGGGCACCAAATTAAGCCATTCCATGAAGGCCCAATGTCAATCATTCGGGAAATGGAGGACATATCATTGATGGAACCAACAGCTCAGATGACCCTCCCTTGCATTGAGGACAATGCAGATTTTAAAGTAATGAGGGGGATGATCACAGTCTCTATCCCGTCATCCTGAACTCTGCTAGTTTAAATTACTTTGTTATTTCTTTCAATTGTGTTTTTATTTCAAGTTCGTGTCATTTCAAACTTTATGTTTTCAATAAAAAACTGCCAAGCCAAGTCCATTCTGGTCTGTTCCATCTCGGCCGGATCCGGAACACACTCGACCTGGCAGAACTTAAAATTTTCTGTTTCTTCATCTGAACAGAATTCCAAGTGGAGTGTCAATAATAAAAATGTCATGAAAAGAATTTTGAATTGGTTTCTGGAAGTTTGAATAAAGTCAGTGAAAGCATATCTGCAGCTTTGACAAGAGAATTCTCTAGCTCAAGATAATGAAACTTTTGTGTTCTAGGCAATGTCGACTGAAAAATTGAAAAAAAAAAACCTTGAGTCAGAGCTGATACAACCTGTGTGAGATTTTGAGCCTTGTAAATACGGATGGCTTGCATCTTGCCATTCTCGTCTTGTTCTTTATTGTAATTTTGCATTCATGATAACTGTATATTCTGCATTTTGCCTCAACTCTCTAGATACAACTGTTTTCACATGCAGGAATGACATGATCTAGGCCATGTTTCTCATGAGCCCTGAGCCAAATAAAGCCTACCTGAACAAATGCATCTGTTGTTTCCCACTTGACCTAACTAACCATTCTTCTTTTTGACAGCTCACTACAAGCCAAGGCCAGAAAAAACCATGAATTAACCTTACCCTATGGGAGCAGAGGAGCTTTGGAATTGTTTTGGGGAGTAAGTCATGATCAAGTGTGGGGAAACTCAGGAAGCAAAACATTGTTCAACACTCTCCCAAGCTCAAGAGCAATAAAGGAATAAAAGCGAGCAAAAAAAGAAAAAAAAAGTGGAAAGCAAGCTAAAATCTGGCTGAAGCAAATAAAGAAAAGCAAGCTGCATAAATGTATTGTATAAGAAAAAAAAAAAAATGAGCTGGTGGCAGCAAGAAGGAGAAATTGGCAGCAACCTGAGTAACCCTCGGGCTGATTTAAACTTACTCCCATTGCTCCTCTCTTCCTCATGGGTCCTGAAACCAGTTTTTCCCATATATTATCACCCCATGAACCAGCCTCGCTACAAGCCAAAAAGAAGTCTAGTGATCATAATTGTGTTTACAGGTGTAAAAGAGCTTTGTCAAAGTATGGTGAATTCAGTTCCATGAATGTTGAGTGTAAATACAAGCCCAGGCACGAGAGAAGTAAGGGTACTCTGTCCAAATAAAAGCTCTGTCACTCTTGGTTGTCTTCTTTAGATTCACTTGGGTCATTAAATTGCCTAGAGCATAGAAGGAGTAATTTTAGAGTGAAAAAGAGCATCTCAAGCTCAGAGTGAATGAGAGCCGACTCTGTCTCGGTCAAACTAAAGGAAGCCAGTGAAAAAATTCTCTTCTATCTTTAAAACTCTTCTCTTAAGATTTTCATCTTATTTTGCCCAGGAGTGCAAAAGGGTAAGTGTGGGGGGTGTGATGAGTCACAATTTATACATCTTTTAGATACCTAAGAAGGAGGTTTGCAAGACTATTCTGTGCTTAAGAATGAACTGTTAGCTAAGATTCATTTATGAGCTCAAACATATAGAAAATACAAATTTGTGCTAATTCAGATTTCTTAGCTAATGAAAGTAACTCTTCTTCTTACTTGGTCAAATAAGGTTGACCAAGGTCAACAGAAGAGTCTCAGCCCAGAGATAAACCGTCTCTCGGCCAAGCCGGTTGACTTGCAGCCAACGCCTAGAAAAGTGGCCCAAATGTATTGACCACATCAGCTATCCAGCTTGGAGGCCACCTCAATGCCAATTCATCTGCCATGTCACTCCTAGGAAATCTGCCATGTCACGTGAAAAGATCTGCATAGGGGTAGAATAGGACACTCACTGTAATTCTGTTAGGATTCGTTAGGAGTAGCTAATCATAGCTCGTGTATATATAGGAGGAGCTGTGCACTGTTTAGGGGTCTTTGAATTCACTTTTTTTTCACAGAACATTTTACTCCATTTTCTTGCTCTCGCTCTCTCCATTTCTGGTGGTACACGGTGTTGCAGCGGTGCTTCTCTCGATTGAGGAGGCGCAGGTCTAAAATTTGGGCGTTTACAGAGAGGACCGATCAGACTACTGGCCTTTCTGGTGGAACTGATCCTCAGCGCTTAGGCTAACAGAGGTGAACCACCACCATCAACCTTGGCGATCGTTGAGGAAGATGGAGCCATCTGAATTCGGACCACTGTGTTTGTATTTTGTTTCTGTTAATTGATTTCGTTCTGCATTTCATATCTCTGTTCCCCTTCCTCTACTTTAGTTCACGTTGAATCCGCGATTGCAATTTAACTGTGAACAATGTTAAGCTAAGCCGATTGAAACTGGTTTAACTAATATAGTAGGTAACCATTTAACGATTGTTAATAGGGAACCTAAAATCAGCTCTGAACAATCACTGTCAAGCGATGAGGTAGCGATTGCATAAATCCTCGGTATGGCAATGGGCGAATATTTGGCGATCGTCATAAGACTACCCAAGGCTGATATGGACTGTGAACTGGAGGTGGAACCTGGACTGGACTTAATTAATGGAACTGAATCTGAATACAGTTATATAATACTAATAGATAATTAGTAATGCAGTAGTATACATTCATTTGCATTCATAGTCTTGGTTTATTTTACGCATTACTGTATTCAAACCCCCTTTTCTGCTTTCTTTACTATTTTCTGGTTGAGACAGGTAGTCCCCCCTGTGGCGTCTGTCTTTCAGCCAGGACCAAATAGAATAGTCTCTGCCGAGACCATCTACTTTAGGTCTCTAGAGTATGACTCACCACAACCGAGAAGAGTCGACACTTCATCTCAGATTTTGCATTGTTTAACTTGACACTAAATCACAATTGAGCACACTGTGTCCTTGAGAAGAATGACCTAGGGTTAGCTATACTATAGTTAGCTTTAGTATTTGATAGGTGCGTAAAACGACTGTAAAAACACCCATCATCGATACCGGGGAAAATGTTGATCCTATACCTGCGGTATTAGAAGAATCGATGGGATGTGTCCTCGGACAGCAAGATGAGATAGGAAGGAAGGAACATGCCATATACTACCTCAGTAAGAAATTCACAGAGTGTGAGCAGAGATACTCGGCATTAGAAAGGACATGCTGCGCCCTGGTATGGGCAACAAAGAGATTGAGGCAGTACATGCTAGCACATACTACGTGGTTAATAGCGAGGCGGATCCCATCAAATACATCACTGGAAAAACCAGCCCTCACGGGGAGGATAGCTCGGCAAATGACTCTCGCGGAATTCGACATAGCATTACGCCACCGGAAGGCTGTAAAGGGAAGAGCAGTGGCGGATCATTTGGCATATCACCCTTTGACAGTTACCAGCCTCAATGGGCGAATTCGGATGAGGTATCATGAGCATCGGCGAGACAGAAACCCGCCAGGCGAATGGCGGATGTGGTTTGATGGAGCATCAACATGTTGGGAAATGGCATAGGAGCAGTGTTAGCATCCCCGACAGATCAGTGCTTCCCCTTTTCGGCGAGTTGGACTTGGTTGCACCAACAACATGGCTGAATATGAAGCCTGTACCATGGGGATCGTAATGGCCCAAAAAGGCAAATAAAAGAAAGTCAGAATATTTGGGGACTCGGCGTTGGTCATTTACCAACAAGGAGAATAGAAACTTAGGGACCCAAAATTAGTTCCATATCATGAATACATCATGGAACCTTTCGAGAGCTTAGAGTCGATCCACCTTCAATATGTGCCTCGGGAAGAGAACCAAATGGTGCCAGCGTTAGCTTCTGCTGGCTGCCATGGTACAAATAAGTGAAGGAAAGGACTTGGTAATACGTGTACAACACCAAGGAAGATTGGCTCATTGCCACCATATCAACGCCAAGGAAGAGACCGCGGGGACTAAGCCATGGTTCCACGACATAAAAGCCTATTTAAGCGACGAAACCTACCCCCTAGGTGCTAGGGAAAATGACAAGAGGACTTTACGCAGGCTGGCGTCAGGATTCTTCTTGGATGGAGATATACTATACAAAAGGCAGCAGGCGGCTCACTTATGCCGGTGCGTGCATGAAAAGAGGCCGAAATCTTGGAAGAAATGCAGGGGAACATTCGGAACCCGTGCGAATGGCTATTATTTGGCCGGAAAATCTTAAAAGCTGGGTACTATTGGGCGACAATGGCCATGCTGTCAACACGTGAGAAGGTGTGTGAAGTGTCAAATATCGCATACACCACATAAAAATAGCCCGGCTGACCCTCAAAGCCTGACCTCGCCATGGCCATTTTCAATGTAAGGGAATAGATATGTCGGACCCATCGAGCCCCGAGCTTCAAATGGGCACAGTTCATACTAGTGGCCAGTTGACTATTTCACCAAATGGATTGAAGCGAATCCTATGCCGGTGTATCCCGCAATGTGGTGGCCAAGTTTATCAAAAGAAACCTGATATGCCAATATAGGATCGGTGATATTGTCACCGATAATGGTACCAATCTCAACAACAAAGTGATATCCAAACTGTGTGGGGAATTCCAAATCAAGCAAGTAACTTCAACACCATCTTAGGCCCCGGATGAATGGAGCAGTAAAGCCGCTAATAAAAATATCAAAAAAATCATACAGAAGATGGTGGTGACATACAAGGATTGGCACGATATGCTGCCATATGCTTTACGGATCCGCTCCACAGCCAGGGACAAGCAAGGGCAACCCCACATGCATTGGTATCTGACATGGAGGTTGTGCTCCCGTAGAAGTAGAAATCCTCTTTAAGAGTAATAGCTGAAGCCGAGGTAGGAGAAGCCGAATGGGCCTGACAGTTCGACCAGCTGAACTTAATCACGGAGAAAAGGCTGAGAGCCATCTGCCATGGCCAGTATACCAAGGAGGTCAAGGGGCATTTGACAAAAAAGTCAAACTAAGGACATTCAGAGAGGGGATCTGGTGCTAAGGAAAATTCTCCCATGCCAAAGACTATAGGGGAAGTGGACACCGAAGTATGAGGGACCATCGTGGTCCGACAAGCTTACTCGGGAGGGCATTGATCCTACGGATCAGGGCCAGCCGAGACCTCAAGAACCACATCAATCTTGATCAGGTCAAATTATTCTATCCCCAAGAGCGACAAGCCAAAAAGCAGGAGAATCAAAGGAGATGGGTCTGAATACAAGGGAGGCCTAGTGGCAGGTCACAAGGTAAAGTGTACAAAAAAAAAAGCTCCATGGGCGTCATGCCCTTTCGTCATGTATTATTAAAGTCTTGTTTGCTTTTCCTTCTCTTTCCTTGTTGTTGTTGTGGTTCCTATCGAATTAATGTCTGTCCTCGACCCTTATGACCTCATCATTTTATACATACAAATGATTATCATCCTTATTAGTACTTATCCTTAGTAGTCTGGTTACTTCTGCATTTGTCTATCTAAAAATGGAATCTGGGCGAAAGGAGGGAGGTCAAGGGCGGATGATGGAAAAGGAAGAAAGGAGGCTAATATCTAGCAGCGTATTAATGGCGTCGAAAAAGCGAAAAAAAAGAAGACAAAATAATCTCGTTCTTACGCATGCATAACATATAGTCATTTCGGAGAATCTAGCTTTTTATTCCATATAAAGAAGGCAAACACAATAAAATAAAATAAAAAATATACCAAAGGGAGGGAAGAAAACTAAATAAAATGCCACCGCGCCTTTGCCGGTAATTCTTCTTTGCGATCAGCTCTGATAAGAGAGCATCGGCCGCAGCTCGAGCCTCGGACCTGTCCAGTTCATGATAGTTGTTTGGCGCTCGGCTTCATTCTGATCTTCATTGGCTTGGTCAAGCGCCTCAGAAAGCTTGGCCAGAATATCTTTCTCGGCCGCCAAATCTCCCTCCGGGTGAGTCGGGGGATAACCAGAAGAGTGTCGATTAATTTTAACGAATCAACTCCTGAAGAAGAGCATTCTTGGCATCGTTGGAAGAAATCTCGGGCGGACGGAGGCCGGGGGAATACTTAGTATCCAGAAGTTCTGAGGCAGTGAGCGATCTCAGTAGAATTTTGGACTGTTGGGACTGAGGCGGTCCCAGTCAGGAAACTCCGACTTCCGGCATAAAAAGGCAGCAAAGGACTGGGCATGCTGGCTCATCATCATATCAAAACTGCTAGGCCCATGGAGGACGAATTGCGATCCTCGCGCCAAAGGAAGCTTGGCGGCAACAAGGTAAATGGGCCAGGCAAACGCATGGCGAGTCGCTAAGCGGAAGGACCGGGGCGGAAGGAGGTAAGGCATGAAACAACAAATCTTCAAGTGGGGCCGGGAAGAAGTTTCCTCCGTGGCTTCAGTATAGGCCGACACGGGGGCTATACGCAATGGAGAAACAGTCAGCGCTGGAGTCTGCAGGAGGCTTCGTTCCTCAGGCGTCGGCCCTTGCGCATCAGCACCTTAAGCGGGGCTAAAAGCATGGGGCGAAAATTGAAATTTTGGTCCCGAGATGAATCTGAAAAAATGAACATGGTTAAAAAGGGTATCCGATTCTGGAATAAACAAAAGGCTGAGGGGCGAAAAGACCACCTTTGTTTGAGGCGTGCCTCAGGATGAAGAGCCATCCTAACAAAGGGCCCCACAATCATTCCTCTCGGAAGGGACCGGGTTCGATCCTCTTGGGATAGAACAGGCACCTTATCAACGCCAGCCACCAGCTGCGGTGTAGTGGAAAACTCCCTTTAACGATTGGTAACAAAACGAGCACACAGTCGGAGCGTAAACCTTGAAGAACCAAGGCGAAAGGCCGGGGGAGACATATGGTACTCGGCGGAGGAATAGGTCAGAGCCAGTCCAGAGGACGAGGCGGACCCGTGAGCTGGAGCAGAACATCAGGTAATAGAAGTAAAAACAGCAAGGCGCAGCTGTAGGCACCACTCCGGTAGAGGCGGCACACCAAGCGAGGCTTGGATAGCCATGACCAGGATGGAGTTGCAGAGGAGCTAGCCACTAAGCCCAAGAACTTCAACCTGAAATGTTGAAAAGGAAAACCACTCCCAAACAATGAAACACTGGTTCGTACATATAGATGAAATCTCGCTCCCAGTGAAAAAGGAGGATGGCATACTCTTATCGATGGGATGACAAAGCGATTGCTGAAAATGATTGGCCTGCGCCTTCGCACAAAGTCTTCTCACTGATATAATCGAAACCAACGGAGAAAGATAGAAGGATGCTTGGGGCCACACTTCCTCGTCAAATTGCCTGTAATCAGCAGGTTTGGACTCACGCTCAGGGAAGAAAGGAAGGAAATCGCTCGCTCTCGAGGAAGAAAGAAGAAGAAAGTCTGGAACATGATTGGCCTTGATAAAGGAAGAAAAGAATGAAAGGGAAGAGGAGGCGCTAAGTATATTAACTGTTTAAATTCCTCGAGGCTAATGAAAAGGCCCCAATCATTGAAGTCCTTAGGCCCAGAAAAAAAATGTCTTGTCGGCCCCAAAAAAAAAAAAAAAAAAGCGGACCGAAAGGGGATGGGAAAAATTAACTTGCATTCATGCTGAAATTTTTTACAAGGGGAGGGTAGTAAGTTTGCTTGAGTCGGTACAATTAACTCCACGTTACAACTTTCGGATCTAGATCTGGCGACAACAAACCAACTTGCCCCATGCATTATCAAGCCTCACGGATGCGGCTTCAAAGCGGTATCTTCCAACTCAGACACACCTTGACCCAGTGCCCACGTTAAGCCTCCTCGGCGCGAAAAGAGCCTTCGCAAGTCCTTCGCACACCGACAACTTTTAAGCTCCCTCGTAATAGGCCCTTTGAACTCAACCTCACTTGACCTCCAAGGTTGATGTCGCATCGATCCGCTGACTTCTTTTCTTTGCAATTCTATCCAGCGGTCAGCGACTTAGATTCTGACGACGACCTCTGTGTTTTTCAACTCAAGTGCGGCAGGGAGGTTGTGGCAGTTTGGAGTTCATCTGAATGGACGGAAGTGATCCATGTCGTGAAAAGCTTTGGTTCTCATTCCTTATAACTTCAAGACTTAGGATCCATTTCGATAAAAGCACTTGAAGAAGAGTCGCCATAGAGCCGAAAAGGTGATATAAGCCTAAGGTGTCGAAAAGTCTTTTGGATGTCGTGAGGAGGCGGGGAGGCTGCTGGTGGAGGATTGGATGGTCTCGACCCGACAACAAATCAGGGGCAAACTCGCGGACCACGGAATCTTGGCGGGAGTTTCCAGGCGGCTGGCTTGTGGGAATCGTCGGAGGAGGCAGCTGATGTCGGCTGAACCTTGCCTTTCTTATTGACCTATCAGCATCGGGAGGCGGCGACTTTCCTTTACCCTTATCCCGGAAGAAGCTGCGCCGAAGGGAAATCGCCGAAGATCGGGATGGGAGGAAGGTGACAATTGAGACTCACAGGCAACTTGGGGCAAGCTCACCGGCCAAGAAAGGTCGAAAGGAGTCCCCATGGACTCTTTCTTCTTGTACGAACCCCTTAGAGATAGGAATGGATCTTGGCGTTACGAGACTTCCAATATCTGCAAAAAAAAAAGAAAAAAACGAAAATTTATCAGAACATTCGGCGCGGGCAGTCAAGATCAAAAAAATCAGACACTTCGCGTGAAAAAGGGCCGAAGAGCCACGTTAGAAAACCAAAGTCTTATGTTTTTTTTCAGTCCATGTTTGAGGTAGGCCTTCCAAATAGTGGAGGTCGGTTCGCTCGAGATGGGATAAGGTTAGAGGCGGAGAAACCAGCAACTGAAACTTCCGAGTATAGAAAGGTTCAAGAATCAAGAAGGGGGCTCATAGCGGACAGTTTTTCAAAGAAGTTTTAGAAACCATATAGGAGTTGGTGTGGGGCAAACAAAGCTACCCTGGGGTAGATGCGATACCCAAGATACTGACCCGCCTCTTTGGTCAGCAAAGAAAGAATAGAAACAAAGGAAGAGGAGTAGCGAAGGGGGGTAATGGAGAGGCTTTGCAAGCTACCAAAGCTTGGATGGCGCCCCCCGTTTGGGATGAAGTTGGGTAAGGGCGAGACCTAGATCACAGGGACCCAGGAGGGCAAAGGAGTCGAGGAAGGAGTAACCCCCCAGATCGGTCGGGACTGTCTCATACATATAGATAAAGTAGTCGACCCTCTGTATGACGTAGCATATACCCTCTCGTAAGGGTGCTTGCTCCATCTCAACCGGTGACGGCGATGGTGCACCACCAGGTCTTTGTGAAGATTTCACGGCAGGCGGGGGCTTAGACTCCCTCCCCCATATCCCAGCTGACCCATTCGTGGCGCTCACGGCGCGATAGGGAATGGAGGCTTCAATGGGAGGCGAAGGTTAGCGAAAGTACGACATCGTTCTAGGGATGGGAGGCAAAAGAAAAAGGGAGGAAGCCCAGCGAGAGATTTTTTCCTTTCTCAGCCCCAGGGCTCGGAATGGTTTGGGCGGGCGACCCTGACTTCCCCAAGAAAAGCGTCTGGAACCTGTGAGAAATTCGAAGGAGAATTTGCAATAAAAGCAGCCCCATCATTCTGGCCGATCAAGATGAAGGCGTGGGCAGGAAGCGGGCAACCGTCAGTCGCGTCCATTCCCAAAGCGGCAGGTTAAGCGAATTCAACCAATTCAAAATTTGGCCTCAGGCGATCTAAAAAATAAAAAAAAACAGCCCGAGGCCACGTCGATCTAACAAAACAGCCCAAGGCTGTATCTAATCAAAAAAGAGGGCCGAGCCGTGACCAGAAAATAGCCTCGGGGCCAATCTAATAAACTGACCCAGCCCACATCAATCAAAAAAAGGGCCCAGACCACGACCAGCGAAAAATGGCCTCGGGGCCAATCTAACAAAAAAGCGGCCCAAGGCCATCAATCAAAAAAAGGGCCCAAGACCACGACCAACGAAAAAATGGCCTCGGGGGCCAATCTAACAAAAAACAGCCCAAGGCCAGCGTCAATCAAAAAAACCCAAGGCCATGATCGGTCCCGAGAAAATAGCCTAAGACTACAGTAGAGTCACTCAGCATTCTAAAATGATTTTTGAGTCGGGGCTAAATCTTCATTCACATCCGGATCGGCCATCCGGATGCAAATAAAGAGGGGCAAGCGTAATGCCGCTTTACGTCCCCGAAAGATTAGCCCAGCGAGGCGTCCCCCCCATTGACCCATTGGGCCAAAGTAGGAGGAAGGCGTTTCGGCTAATAAAGGCCAAAGAAGCGAGCATGGTCAGGTCCCACGCCCATATCGAAAAAAAACCGGCGATGGAATGAAAGCAGGGCTTGCGATCGCGATAATAAACAAAGTCAAGCGTAAAAGCTGAAAATAGGGGACAAAACCCAGCACAGCGAGGAGGAACAAGGCAAATATTAGCTTACGAAGAGGTGAAAAGGGATAAGCGGAGAAATAAGTAAAACGAGTCTCACTTTGTGGGGTGGAAGGCAGCTATCATATAACAGATGAAAATATGGGGAGGGATGCTTGGCGGGCGGCAGAGACAAAGGCGACAATTGTTAGTCTGCAGGGATCTAAAACCACAACATAATCGCCACCACGTTTAATGCCAAGGCGCCCCAAAAGAAACTTGAGCAGGGAAAAAAAAGACCATTGCCGCATTAAATGAATATAGGGAAATCCGCCACGCATTTATGAATGAAAGATTTCCCCAGTCATCGAGGAATGAGGAAAAGTTTGAACTTCGCTATAAAGGGAGGTCGAAATATCGGGAGGGTCTTTTTGGGTGGAAAGAAAAGAACAAAAGAAGAACAAAGAGGAAAAGGATTAAGGAGAGTAAGAAAAGAGCGTTTAGAGAGAAGGAAGTTGCTCGCGAATTAAAGGAGAACTTCAGAGGGAATATAAGATCGATGGATACCAGGTAAGTCATCCCCGTTCTCATGTATGATTAAGCCCGCCCATCCTTTCCACCCTCGGCTCCATCGGATATTCCGAAAATCGGGAACATCGAAACTCACCCGCTAAGAGAACTACACCCTGTACCTTCTGGTCCCCTTTCTCTTAGTCCCTTTTATCTTGCGTCGGGACCAAACTCTGGGAGGTGTCAAAAGCAAAGCACTAGTCATGTAAGAGGGCCTCCAGAGACCTCTGGTCAGGGGACCTAGCCCGTCAATCAACACCTTCCAAGGGTTTTGTGTTCTAAAACAAAAACATCAGTGGCAACTCCTTTTGTGCCACCTTAAGGTAGAGGGAGGTCGCGAGCCATCCCGACAGTGCCATGGAGTAGCTGGACAAATGGTACCTGATGCTTCCTTTAGGTGTACCTTCTTGAGGTAAGCATAGTAGAGACTGACCTTTGGTGTACTTCTTAATTGATCTTTTGAGCCTACCCCTCATCATTGGGCCTTGAGGCTAAGTAACTTCCTTAACCTCTTCCCTGACAATAGATTTCTAGGCATGCATCATCCTCCCTTCCTGAAGGAAATTTTATCTCAAATTTGGTGCCCTCTATACCTGCTGCACTTTCGGGGGGCCGGTACTGTAGCATAAAGAATCAATACCTATGCATACTGCAACATAAGGGGTCAAGTCCGCAACATTAAATGCAATGCTTCCTCAAACTCTTGAGCATTTCAACTTTAAGCATTATCATTAATTTTCTTAATAATCTTATACAGACCATCACCTCTTGGGAAGAGCTTGGATTTCCTAAGGTGAGGAAACCGTTCCTTTCATGTCTTTTACTTGAAACCAAATCTCCTTCTTTAAATAAAATTCCTTCCTCCCTTTTGTTGGTAGTTTTATACTATTCTCCTTCCTTTCCATGTTCCACAGAACCTTTTATGTATCCTCTAAGCGAATTAAAATCTTGAAAAAGCAAGCACCTATAACATAGTTAAGGCATAAGAGGTAAAGGAAAACAAGTCGTAATGGGGAGAAAGGGTTAAAACCGTAGGCCAATTCAAAGGTGAGTAAGTAGTAGAATTAAACACCCTATTATAAGCAAACTCAACATGGGTTATCAATTTCCCCGATCTTAATAGTTGACCCTAAGGTTCTATTTACCACTTTGGTTTCCAAAAGTTGAGGATGACAAGTTACTAGAGTAGAAAGCTTTATCAAGAAACTTGCTTTCATAGGAATCTCTAAAAATGTCAGGAAATTGTCTGCAAAAATAGTGGTCATAAAGACCATATAACCTTCTACATCCTAACTTTGAACAAATTGGTCAGATGCGTAATGCATTATCACTCTTGTGACATGGAATGAAATGAGTCATTTTAGAAAATCGATCAATCACCACAAAATAAAATCTCTACCTCCACTTAGACCTAAGTAAACCAAGTACAAAGTCCATAGAGATATCAATCGGAAGGAGAGGTGGGAATAGGAGGTAGAGTGTATAAATTGTGGGAATACCTAAGACTTGGCCTCTTTACAAGTTAAACATTTTTCACAAATATTATGAACATCTTTCTTCATTAGGTCAATAAAATGTTCATTGAAAATGTCCAAAGTCTTAAGATCTTGAGAAGAAGTGACCATAAGGCCACTTGTGCCTCCTCACAAGCAATTGCCCAATGGAGCTCCACGCACACCTCAACTTCTTTCCTTTAAATAAAAAAAGCCATAGTGTCTAAAAAATCATTAAATGTTGCATGGATGCACATGGAAAAGGCTCACAAAGTAAAGATCTTATTTGTACAATTGCTTTGTACAATCAAGTCCAAGCATTTTTGTTTCAAAGATGGCAATTAAGGCATGCCTCCTTAAGAGAGCATCCGCCACTACATTCATCCTGTCTTGTTTATGCTTGATCACATAAGAAACTAATCTAAAAATTCAACCCACTTTGCATGCCTTCTATTTAACTTACTTTTTCCATCTCAAATTCTTGAGAGCTTCATGATTACTATGAATCACGAACTCCTTGGGAAATGAATAATGTTGCTAATTCTTGCAATGCCTCACAAGATCATATAACTTTGGTCATAAGTAGAATAATTCACTTGGACATTAATAGAATATTTTTTTAGGCACTTAATAGCAATTTATGCTGGATATATTTGACATCATTTTATGGTTAATATTGACCACGTTGGTTGAGTCTTGGGTTATTGGACTTAATTGGGTTTAGTTCTAATCTTTTGCTTATTTTTAGACTTAATTTTCATTATGATATTGTTATCTTGTACAAGCCATATCTAGAGCTACAAACCTCTAAACCTCAAATCGGACAATTTTGGTGGCTCTGGAAAGTTAAGATAAAGACCTATAACTTCTCTCCTTTTGGCATAACCCAGTTCTAGCTTCTTTAGTATCAAAAGTCCGTTTGAAGTTGTGGCCTCTCTACCCACTCTATTGGGCCTTTCTTTGTATATTTGGCCTAGTTTTGGACCTTTGTTAGTGGACCTTTGAGCTGCGAAATCCTCTGGTCCAGAATACATTCCTTAGCATTCACATCATACATTAGTTAGTTTTAGGTTAGATAATTTATAGATTTTACACACTTGGTTTTTGGAGGTTTCTTGGATCACAAATTTCCTCTCTATTCTCTCTCCTCTCTCCTTTTCTAGGTTTTTTTTTTGTGTCTTGTGCTGCATTTTCTATTATGATTGCCATGGAAGGCTAGGCTCTCTTATCAATTCAAGGTTCCATGATTGTGGTTAGGTTTGAATTCTTGAATTTTTTATTATGCAAATTTGGTTATGCCTCTCTTTTCCTTCTAATTCTTGACTCATTTTCATGATTATGATTTTTTGCTTGAGGTTTTGGATTGTTTTAGGTTAGGATTGATCAATCCCAATATAATCAAGGTTAGATAATCAATTGATCACCTAAAATCAACCAATTATGCAGTTGAATCCATGCTAATTAAGGATTGCGATTATGATCTCAATCTATATGGATGAATGTTAAATGATTGTCTAATGAATCTTGAGTTGATATGAATTTTCACCCTTATGTGAACTATGATTTGAAAACTACATGATTGGATCCTTGGATTAGTGTTACATAATTCTATTTTCAATTATATTTTGCATAAATTTTGTTCTGCATTTTATTTTCTGCATATGATTATGTTTACATAAACCCCTTTTAGCATTTAATTTTATTCATGTTTAACAAGATTAGGCATTACATGATTGTTTCCTTGAGAATTTGACCTAGGTTAGTCCTATACTGCAAAATTAAGGAAATTTAGTGGTTTTGATAACGTTTTGACAGCATTATCGGGCACTCTTTAGTTTTTCACTAAAGTAAGCAATGGGGTGCCCACTATTGGAGGATCATGGCCCCTATATCAACATTTGAGGCATCACACTCCAACTCAAAATATTTAGAAAAATTAGGCAACACAAGAATTGGAGCTTGGTGAGCCTTTTCTTTCAAAGTTTGGAAGGTTCTCTCTTGGCTCTCTTCCCATTTAAAAAACCAACATTTTTTAACAGTTTTCATTTAAAGGGGCTGCAAAGTGTTAAAGTCCTTGACAAACTTCCTATAGAAGCTCGTAAAACCATGGAAGCTCCTTACTTCCCCCCCTTATTTTGGGTGTCGGCCAATCCTTGATGGCCTTCACCTTTCTTCATCAACCTTGACTCCATGGGAGCGACAACAAAATCAAGGAAAGTGACCTTTGGGGTATAAAACACACTTATCTAAATTAGCAAATAATGTTTCTTTTCTCAAAATTTCTAAAACATTCAACACATGCAAGAGGTGGTCATCCAAGCAAGTAGAATAAATCAAGATATCATCAAAAGTACATAACCATACATTTGTCTATTAGACTTCACATGACATGGTTCATCATTCACATGAAAGTACTTAGGGCATTAGTCAAATAAAAAAGCATGACACATCATTCATAAAGTTCAAACTTAGTCTTAAAAGTCATTTTCCATTCATCCCTTTTCCCGAATTTGATGGTATCTGCTTTTAAATCAATTTTAGAAAACAATTTGGCATCATGTAACTCATCAAGCAAATCATCCAAACAGGGAATAGGGTGTCTATATCTAACAATTATATTATTTATGGCTCTGTAATCCATGCACATTCTCTAGGTACCATCCTTTTTTTGGGTACGAAGACCATAGGCATGAGACAAGGACTCATACTCTCTCTTACCCGTCATTTCTCAATTAACTTAGCAACCTATTTTTGGATTTCATGTTCGGGGTTTGTTCTATACACTTCCCTGTTTGGCAAAGTGGCTCCAAGTGTTAAGTCTATGTGGTGTTCTATGCCTCGCAAAGGTGGTAACTCGTTAATGAGTCGTATTTATACACCTCGGAAAGGGCTTAAAATGGGTGTTATTGAGACTATTTAGTAACTAAGAATCACATCTTAGCTAAGATTTAGATTATGGACCTAGAAATAGGGAAAATATAAATTTGTGTTAATTTGAGGATTTAGTTAATAAAAAGATTGGATTCATTTGCAGGCAAAAAGCTAAGGATGACTCAGCCCAATAAGACCATCTTAGTCCGGAAGGAGTTGTCCCGAGCTAGACTAGCCCTCTTCCAACCAAGCCCAGCTCGATTGGCCCAAAGTCACTCAAGAGAAGTGTGCTGTGCATGAAGGATCATTTAAGGGTAGAAAGGTCAACTAGGAATCTATAAATTAGTTAGGAGGTGGTGCACTTTATCTTCTCATTCTTGCCCTCATTTTCACGGTGGTGCATGGTACCTTAGTGGCGTCTCTCGATCGAGGAGGTGCAAGCTAGGGATTGGGAAGGCTGAAGGTTATCGAGGTGATCGCTCTGTATAACTGACGCTTCTGGTGGACTAGATCCTCGGTGTCCTAGTCATCATTGGTGAAATCCATCGTCGTTCTCCTATGGTGATCGTTGTGGAAGCAGGGTCCATGAATTCACTCCCTGTATCCATACTTTGTTTCAATAATACAATTGGTTTGTGTTTCTTATCTCTTTGATTGTGAATCTATTTTTAATCTGCTTTATTGTGTCATAATTGTGCATTGTGAAAGTGGATTAATGTTAGACTAGAAGTAAAAATCGGAATCGGGTTTAACAAATCTCCGTTAGGTGTCGATTAGGGAGACCTAACATCAACCACATGCTTACTCACAGGTCAATTGTTAAATAGAAATTGTGTAAAAATCTTGGTATGGTGGCGGACGAATGTTTGTAGTTGTAGAACTTTTAGGTTGATTTGGAAGCTTATATCTTAGTACAGAACCAAGAACCAATTGCTTGTTGAACTTATGTTGGTATAGTCATTAATAAGCATAGTTTAGCTTACGTTTACTTTTATACTTAGTTTACTTCATGTTCTTTTCGTTTCGCAATCCAAACCCCCGTGTTGCCTCCATTTCAGTCGAAGACTGAGTCGTCAATTTGTGATCTATGTTCAGTCGGTGCTTATCCAAGACAGTGTCCGATATGACTTAAGTCTGTATCGGATTCGTCTCTGCCAAACAGGTCAGCATCCTACACACTTCTCGTTTTCAGCATGAAACTTTGATTTCCACAAATGGCCATAATAGAACACATTATGTCCTTGAGAAATTCATTCAGAGGTTATTTATAGTTAAGCTTTATTTTTTTATTTAATAAGCGAGCATAACTAAAAACAGAGTTATTAAATTGGCGTCATTGTCGAGGACACAAGTTCCTTTGTGTCTTTGTATGCCATGTTAATTTATGACGAATCTAGAGTATAGAATGCTAGATCTATTTGTTTTTGGTATACCAGTCTGTTTTTTTCTGTCTTTTATCTGTGAGTTTGTTGAGTCTATTTCTATTTTCTTTTGCTGAGTCTGAAATTCTTATAGCATGCTGAGTCCATGTTTAAAAATTTTTTGTTGTATGTGTCCTTGAGTTTTGTTAGAAAAAAAAAGAGGAAAAATATGCAATATTCACATTTTTTTATGATGCATGACTAGGAGTAGTTAGACCCATTACATGCTTTAGATCTGAGATAGAAATAACTACGTGGGTTAGAAGATTAGGAATATTGTAATAAGTAAGCGGTAGTTCTAATTCTTTTTTAATTTTGATAGCACTACTGTAACTTCTTGATTTTTGATTTTACGATGCGTGCTCTAACAATAACTCTGATTATAATTTTTGGTTTAAGTAGTTTTCAAGGCAAAAACCAATGGAGAACAATGATCGAACTTTGAAGGAGTTGTCGAAGAAGTAAGAGACTGAAAATTTTCTCTATCCATGCCATTGGTGAATATGTCTTTATTGATGCCATGTTGGACTTAGGAGCTTCGATAAATGTCATGCCAACATCAGTCTACAATCCTTGAATTTTGGTGATCTGGAACCACTGGAATGACAATACAACTAGCTAATAAGTTTTATGCACCCGCGGGTGTTCTCGAAGATGTCTTGGTCAGTTAACTGAGTTGATTTTCCCGGCCAAACTTCCATATTCTCGGATGGAGGGCAGAGACATTGAGGAAGGATCCACCTTGATTCTTGGGCGACCATTTTTTATGACTTTGCTCGAACAAAGATTGATGTTGCATGTCGGGACACTCTCAATGGAATTTGGTGACCTTGTCTAGTGCGGTTTAACATCTTTGAAGCAATGAAGCACCCACGAGGATCATTCACTCTTTGGTATTGATATAATCGATGAGCTAGTTGCCCAGAACATACGCAATTGGAAAAGCTAGTAGTACTGAATTTCCAAATTTTGTGAAGACATTGATATGATCATTTGCCTAGGGTTTGTAATAGATGAGCCTAATTGATAAATTATAAAAGTACAAGATCTTTTTTAGACTCAAAGATGATGATATTAATGATCTTGCTCAGGCTAAATCTGAATTCTAAACTTTTTGATTTAATAGACCAAGTGTGCAAGTATGGCCAAAAACCAAAGTGCTCAAGCATGCAAAAGTCCAAGTTGTCGAAGACCAAGAAGCCTTAAGAGTGCAAGTGGCAGCAATTTTTTACTCTGGTATGATTCGACCAGGCGAATCTGATGAAGGCAGGCGACTTGGTCAAAGAAATCAGTAGTCGAGCTTGAGCATACAGTCGGCCAAGCAACTCGAGGCAGTGAGAGGTCGGCAAGCTGAAGCCAAATCCATTTCGGAAAACTGAAAAACCTGGTTCCATCTTTATCCGGCCGTTGTGAAGAAGAACAACAAATCCTACTCGACAACCGGATAGGAGTTGAATCTGCTTGGCCAATCTAGAGTCGGGAAGCAATCAAGGTTGAGATCAAGTCGGCACACCTGATGCAGAATCTAAACCAAAAGTCGGCCGGTCGGATCCTGAACCCATTGATGATATCTCCCCATACCTTTGCTGGGAAGCTTAAGTCGTTCTTGCTAAGTCATTTTTAAATGCGCTGCAGGGCAAAGATCAATAATTCCTATGATAATTAATAATCTCCACTTAGAAGTAGGAGGAGAAATTCTTGCAAGTCCTTAGGCAACATAAGAAGGTAATAGGGTGGAAATTATGACCTTCCAGGCATAAACCCCGCCATATACGCATGCATAAATTTTAATGGAGCAAAGGCAGTCGATAAAGAACAACAGAAATTGAATCAGGCCATCCTAGGCGGGATTATTGTTATCGAGTTATCTATCCCATCTCAGGCAGCCAATGGGTTAGTCTAGTGCAAGTAGTACCTAAGAAGTCAGGGATGATTATAATGAAAGAATCAGCATGATGAGTTGGTACCTATCTTGGATTGAGAATAGGCGAATATGTATTGACTCTGAAAAATTAAACCAAGTGACTCGTAAGGATCACTTTCCTTTGCCTTTAATAAACCAAGTCTTGGAAAAACTAGCAGGAAAATCCCGTTATTGTTTCTTGGATGGATTCTCTGATATATGCAAATCTACATTGCGCTTTAAGATCAACATGAGACTACCTTCCTTGCCCATTTGGTACTTTGCATATACTGCGCATGTTGTTTGGCTTTATGCAATGCCGTACATTCTAACGCTATATAACCCGTATCTTCTCGGACTTGCTATAGGGGATTGCATGAAAGTCTTTTATGGATGACTTCACGATGTATATATATCATTATGATGCATGTGCGGAAAATTTATCTAAGTGTTGACTAGATGCATGGATCACGAATCTTGTGCTCGATTTTGAAAATGCCATTTCATGGTGGCCAGAAATTGTGCTCCAGACATCTTGTATCTAACGAGGCATTAAGGTCGATAAATCCAAAGGTTGACATTATCACTTCTCTTCCTAACCCCACTTCTGCAGGGAGGTTCGCTCATTCCTTGGACATGTATAGTTCTATAGAAGATTTATCAAAATTTCAACCAGTTGGCACTGTCATTGTCTAAGCTACTACAAAAGGATGTGGACTTCAATTTTGACCAGCCCTATGTTGAGCCTTCTAGGGCGACTACCAACTCACATTAGCACTTATTCTCCAAAGCACAGCGGGAGTATCCATTCGAGCTCATTATGGCGTATCGACTCCACGCAGTGCTTAGGCTAGAAGGCGAGTCGGCAAGCAAGCACGTAGCAATTGTGTATGCATCATAACAATGGATTTGGCCCATTGAATTATACGACAACTAAAAAGAGGCTTGGCAATTGTTTTTGCCATGGAAAAATTTCATTCACATCTATTGGGCTCTAAAATCATCATCTTACCGACCATGTGATAAGTCATATTTTATACACCTCGCGAGGGCCAAAGATGGGTATTATTAAGACTATTTAGTGATTAGAGCCTGTCTTGAATAAGATTCAATTATGGGCCTAGAAATAGGAAAAAATATAAATCTATGCAGCAGTTTTAACTAATAACAAGTTGGACTTATTTTAATACAGTGAAATATCTACGACGAAAAGGAATATCGCGGCTCAAAAAGTTCCCAGACCAGGACTGACATCGCATCAACAAACGCTCGAACATACAAGGAAACATCGATTTAGAATAGTTGAATTTATCGGCTAGAATCAAAGAGATAAATCGATTTTGAATGATTAGATTTATCAGATTAGAAATACTTCAGAATCGAGGATCATCGATTTTGAATGATTAGATTTATCGACTAGAAATCTGCTAGGATTAAGAATCATCAATTTGAATGATTAGATTTATCAACTAGAAATCTGCTAGAATCAAGGAATCATTAATTTTGTATGATTAGATTTATCATTAGAAATCTGCTAGCATCGAATCATCGATTTTGTAGGATTAGATTTAGATTTAACCCACACTACCTGCGTATTTATAAAAGGCAGGTAAAGGCATGAGTTTAAGGGTGGAATTTCAGCAAAGATTTAGGCGTGGCGCTGTCAGCAATTACAGTGTCTAGCTAGCATGGTGGTACAGTTTCGATAGCGATGTCTCTCGTCGAGGTGTAGGTCGGCTTTGGAGGTCAAAAGGTTGCTCGAGAGGGGCCAGCTTGGCTGTAACGTACTCTAGTGGACCTGATCCTGCCCTCTCGACTGGTGGTGAACCATCACCATCCTTCCAAAGCGATCGTCGTGGAGGGTGGATTCTTTAGATCTCTAAATTCTCCTTGTATTCAATGTTGTTTTCAATAACACAAGCTGGTTTGCAATTCTATCTTTTGATTTTAATCCCTAAACTTTTATGTTGTTTCTTTGTCACGGTGCATTTTGAGGAGTGGATCACGTTAAACTAGGACCGATTGGAACTGGTTTAATAACCCTGTTAGGTAAGAACCTAAAATCAACCAGGTACATACTTCCTACCAATTGATGAGGTAGCGATTGTTGTAAATCCTCGGTATGTCAAGGAAAAACATTTGACGATTGTCGTAAAGTTTTAGGTTGATTCAGAGTATAATCTTAGGTAGAATTAAGAATTGACCTTATGTTGAATGCGGTTTGATATTAAATAGTTAGCTTAGCATAGTTTGGTTTACTTTCAGTCTTTAGTTATTTTTCTGCATAACCAAAACCCCCCACTTTGTTACTGCATTTTGGTTTGAGATCGAGGATAGTCGACTTCGTCAGCTGTGCAGGAGTCTATGCTTAAATTTGAGGCGTGTCGGGTCGTCTCTGGGCCAGATCGGATCAGTCTTTGCCGAGGCGATTGACATTCTACACTTGGCGTTTTCTACATTAACTCTGATTTTTCACATTTAGCCATATTAGAACACATTGTGTCCTTGAGAGAATCGACCTAGGGTTAACTATACTATAGTTAGCTTTTAGTTTATTTGATATGAAACACAACTAAAAGCAGTATCAAATTGGTGCCATTGTCGGGGCCTTGAGTTCTTTTGTGTCTTTATTGTGCCAAAACTAAGTTAAGTTGAATCTCAGTCAGGTGGAATGTTGTATGCGTCAGTAAAGTCAGAATTTTGGTTGTGTCTTTGGATCTGAAATAATATAGCATGTTGAGAGTGTGTTAAAAATTCTATCATGAGTTTCTCGCTAAAAAAACAACAACAACAATAACAAAAAATAATCTACCATGCGTTAACCATATATACTTTTCTGCATAAACATCCTCCCAATTTTTCTGCATAATTGATTTTGTTTTTCTTATAGCTACCTTTTTCTATTTGTTGATTTTCATAAGACTCTAACTTTTTCTGCACCAACTAATTTGATTTTTCTACATGTTTGATTATCAATTTCTACTGTATGATTTTTTCTTTTTATGCACAACTTTTTTAGTAATATTCTGACTAGTTACAATTGTTCGACATTTTTTCATTATTTTTCTGCCTTTCGCCTCTATTTCTTTTGCCATTTGTTTTCTATTTCTATTTTTTTGTTTTTCTATCTACATTCCTATTATTTTCTATTTTTCTGTTTTTGATTTTCTTCTTCTCTGATGCTTCTTTGTTTAATTTCGTTATCTTGTTGTTTTTCTATTTTTCTAATTCTGTTATCTTTCTTCTTCTTTTTTTTTGTCAGTGCTAACACTTGTGCATTCTAATACTAATATTGCTCTAATTCTTACGATCTTGATAATTCTACTCTAACTCCAATAAAGAGGGAATCAATTGCACATTGATGTCATGATGTATCCAAGGTAGTGTCCTCGATATCTGAATAAGGAAAAACTTAGATGCAAAGCATTATCCATTTGAGCTAACTCTTGTGTTACAGGTTATGATTTTGCAGGTAACACTTACCATTTTGACAATAGAACCCTGACATCAATAGGAATGAATAGGATAGCTATTTGTTGACAATCAGAGATTGGGAAGAAACATAGATGGATGTAGTATGTGTGGCTTTGTAGGACATTGATGAGCTATAAATATGCATCTTTTATGGACCTAAGAAGAGTATTGCAATAGTGCCTTGTGCTTAAGGAATGAATATTAGCGGAATTCATATTAGGAACCTAAAAATAGAGAAAAAATACAAAACTGCTGAGCAATTCAAAAGATTTGGCTTATTTTCCTCTTAGGTGCGAGGTCCGGCCATCTCGGGTCAACACGGAAGACCTAGGCCGAGTCCTTTTCGGCCAGGCGAACCACACAACCAAATAGCCCGATGGGCAGCAGCCCAATGAGGAGCAATCAATTGCGTCTTCCATGTCACCATCCAACATAGAGGCCACCTCGGCACCAGCATAGATACCATGTCACTCTGGGTAACCAAGTTCTTTTTAAGTTGCGCATTGCAAAGGGTAGATTAGGAAATCCACTTTTGTAATTCTATTGGCATCGAGGTTCGGCGGTCATGTATAAATAGGAATAATGCATTAATAGTGTACAATTTGGGGTCTTTTGATTCATTCTCTACACACTTTCATTAAGTCCGTTATCTCGCCATCATTATCTCCATTTGCGGTGGTGCCGCGATGCTATATTGGTATTTCTCTCGATCAAGGAAGTACAAGTCTGAGATTGGGAAGCCGAAGTCTGTCAGATGGGACTGCTTGGATTTCCAACACACTCTGGTGGATCTGATCCTCAGTGCTTAGGCTATTGGAGGTGAACCACCACCATCAACCATGGTGATTGTCGTGGAAGATGGATCCATTTGAATTCGGACCACTGCGTTTGTATTCTATTTTCTGTTAATCAATTTTGTTATGCATTTCTTGCCTTTGTTCTTCTCCTTTTCTTTAATTCATGATTTGATCCGTGATTGCAATTGAACATGAACAAGGTTAAACTAAGCTGATTGGAACAAGTTTAGCTAATTCGATAGGTAATCATTTAATGATCGTTAATAGAGAACCTAAAATCAACTCTGAACTTAATCCCTACCAACTAATGAGGTAGCGATTGCATAATTCCTCGGTATGGTAATGGAAAAACCGTGGCAATTGCCATAAGAATTCCCCAGGCTGACTGGACTGAGGATTGGAGTAAGGAACCTGGACTGGACTTGAGTTAATGAAATTGAACACGAACACAATTTCATCATAAAAATAACGGTAGTAATATCGCATCAGTAGCATCCTTGCATCGCATTTATTCTCTGCATTTATTTACTTTTACTGGTTTATGCAATTAAACCCCTGTTTCTTGCTTTTCGAGTCCCGGCAAAGATAGTCCATCTACGTATCGTCAATTCTACACTCAGCAGAAACCAAATTAGGATAAGTCTCTGCCAAGACCATATCATTTCGGTTCCTACCGAGGAGCAACTCAGCCGGTCTTAGAGCACGAATCAATACTCACACCTCCCGTTCCACGTCATTTCACTTTAGAATCACAATTGAGCCTGTTGTGTCCTTGAGAAAAAAAATCGACCCTAAGGTTGACTATACTATAGTTAGTTTTAGTTATTTGATGCACGTTGAGGCGACTAAAAATGAGCTTATCAAATTGGCACCATTTGGGGACACAAGTTCTTTTGTGTTTTTCGTGTGCCAAGTAGATTGAGTCGAATCCCGTGCTGTAGAGTCTTGTTTGTAGTGTCTGTTGAGTCAGTTTATCGAGTTCTTGGAATTGTCTATGTTTTTTTCTACCTAGTAATAAAAGCATGCTTTGAGTGTCATTAATTTTTCTGCATGAATTCACCACCAAAAAAAAAAAACAACAACAACTAAAATAGTTGTCTGCATTGCATATTGTAGCATTCTGTTCTGTATTCATTTTTCACATTACGGTTGACTTGCATTTTCTTTATTATATCCTTGTAGTTTTGTTAGGTGATCGTGATAGTTAAGTAGTTTCTTTACTCTGATCTTGATTCACTTTTGATTTTTTCGGTATAATGTGTACAATGCATGACTAGGCGTAGCACTAACCCATATATGCTTTTGACCAAAAATAGAAAAACTTTACGTAGAATAAGGAGGACTAGGAATCTAATAGTAAATAATAGTAGAAGTTCTAATTCTGTCATTAACTCAAACCAGTTTTATACTGATAATTCTGTTGCTAGTTATAACATTTTTTGCGAGCCAGGACAGATGGAGAATAATGACAGAACATTAAAGGAATTGGCCACGCGGATGGTGTATCAACCTTAGTGCATCCAATACCCACAGTTGGAGCCAGCCCAAACATATGAATTAAAATCTAGTCTTATACATCTGTTGCCCTAAATTTCATGGTCTTGCAGAAGACCCCATAAGCATTTGAAGAATTCCATGTGGTTTGCTCCTGAATAAAACGCCAGGGATATCGGAGGACTATATCAAAATGAAGCGTTTCCGTTCATCTGGATGGAGCAGCGAAGGATTGGCTGTACCTTCACCCAGTTTTTTTTTTTTCAACACTTGGGGAGATATGAAACACACATTTCTGGAGAAGTTCTTTCGGCATCGGAAGCTGCGTCCATCAGGAAGGAAATCTATGGGATAAGGCAGCAGCACGGAGAGACTTTGCACGAGTACTGGGGAAAGGTTCAACAAACTACGTGCCACCTGTCCACACCATCAGATCAATGAACAATTGCTGATCAGTATTTCTATGAAAGACTCTCATTGATGGACGAAGCATGATAGATGCAGCCAATGGAGGGAGCTTTGATGGACAAAAGCCCGGCGGCAACAAGGCACCTGATCTCCAATATGGCAAGTAATACATAGTAGTTTGGGATCAAAGGACGAATCAGTCTCGAGCAGTAAATGAGATCGGTGCAATCTCTAACAAAGACTAGAGAATCAGCTGACCGAACTGACATCATTAGTGAAACAGTTGGCTGTTAGTCAACACCAACCAACCATGGCAGCAAAAGTATGTGGCATATGTACTTAAAGTGGAGCACCCCGTGATATGTGCCCACTCTTCAAGAAAGCAGAGTCAGAGACCAACCAAAATGTTGAAGCCATAGGTAGATTTGATGCGGGAAACAGCCGTATCAGAATTAGCCATTTGATAGCCAGCAACATGGAAGACAGCCATTTTAGCCAAGACTGAATCAAGGGCCGATCGGCTTAACAACTCAAATCCATACCGAATACATATTAGAGACAAGCGAGGGGGTATCCTTCAGTAGGCTTCATAATATCAAGCACCACGCTTTCCAACAACAACAACAATAGTAAAGAGTGCCTACCCAAGGCAACTCTCCCGTATTTGGAGGACCTAATGAAGTAGCTTGCAACCAGCAACACAGGTTCCAACAATCCATGAGCTCCAATAATATGCAGTTTCAGTAGAACATGGCCGCTACCATCGAATCTCAAAATGTAGATCAGACAGCTAGCCAATACTGTGAGCCAATTAAAGTCGGCTGGATCCAGCAACCTCCCTCTCAAACCATTCCAAATCTGAGGAGGAAAGCATGATGTAGTCACTCTCCCAAAGTGGGAGAAAACTACCTCAGCCTACACTACAGCAGTTCCGAGATCAGCCCGAAGGCTCTGAACCAAATGCCGATCCATGGTCTCGGCCGAGATAGCTATCCCACTGCCATTTCTATCTCGAGACCATCTCGGCAAAGGAAGCCAAAGTCAGATGAAGAACTGTTGAAGATGTTCGAAAGGTAGAAATCAATATTCCACTCCTCGACATAATTAAAAGGTCCCTAAGTATGCAAAATTCCTTAAGGAATTGTGTGTACACAAAGGAGAAAAGATAAAGGGAGGGGAGATTGGGAGGTGGGCGTGGTGTCGGCCTGACCAAAAATGAAGAACTCACTTCACAGGTACTTCAGAAACACTGCCAGGAAGTGCAAAGATCCTGGAATCTTTTCTGTCCCATGCACCATTAGTAACTTGCACCTTTGCCGCGCCATGTTAGACTTGGGGCCTCAATCAATGTCATGCCAACATCAATCTACAAGTCCCTGAACTTTGGTAATTTAGAACCCTTGAGGATGACCATTAAGCTTTGCAAACAGGAGCATTGTCAACCCTTGGGAGTTCTAGCCGAGGATGTTATTGTCGGTGAATGAGCTAATATTTCAGTGATTTTTATGTGCTAGACATGGAGGATGAGACATTTGGGAAGGAATCCACCTTAATTTTGGGAAGACCATTCTTAATGACAGCCAGAACAAAGATTGATGTGCATGTTAGGACCTACCGATGGAATTCATGACACTCTAGTACAATTCAACATTTTGAAGCAATGAAAGCACCCGTCGAAGACCACTCCTTCTTTGGCATCGATGTAATAGAAGAGGCTGGTTGAAGAATTTTTTCCGGCTAAGCAACAACAATGAAGATATGGAGGCTTTTTTTGGAAGCATTGAGAGAAACAGTTGCTTAGGAGTTGCGGGCGAAAGAGGCGACCACGAGGAAGTACAAGACCTTCCCAACTCTAAAGGCGACCATAGCGATATTCTGACTTGGACTTTGAAATTGAATTATCTGAATTGCTAAACCAGGTGCGCAGCACGGAAAACCAGAGAGAGTACAACCAATGCAGAAGTCAAAGTCGTCAAAACTAAAAGTCTCCCATTGTACAATTGGCGACCATTTTTTATGATCGAGGGTCGAAGTCGGCCAGGAGAAGAGTCAAGTCGAAAGAGATAAAAAGTAAACTTCGTGAAAGTCAAGCGGCAAAGCAAACACGCTTGCTGGCTCCGTCTCGCCAATGAAGACCGAACACAAGCTGGGGTGGAAATCGATGTTCCACCAGGATCCATTTTAAAGCTACCGCGAAGTCAGCGTGACTTCAATCCGGCAAAAAACCACCAAGTCAAATTTACCAAAGCAGCCGAATCATGTCAACATTAATCGGTGCCGGTTGAGATCAAGTCGGCCAAGCGGATCCGAGCCTAGTAATGTGAAAAATCTCCATCCTCACCACCACCCATGGAACTGAAACCCTTACCAAATCACTTAAAGTATGCCCCTACTTGGACAAAGGAACAATAACTCCCACTTATCATTGTCAACAATCTCCCACCAAGAGCAAGAAGAAAAAGTTGCTAGAAGTCCTGGGGCAACATAAAAAGGCAATTGGGTGGAAGCTTTTAGACCTTCCAGGCATTAATCCCCATCTGCATGCATAGAATATTAATGGAGGAAGAAGTCAAGCCCATAAGGCAACAACCAAAGGAGATTGAGTCCGACACTCCTAGATGTGGTTAAAAAGGAAATCACCAAACTCCTCGCTGCGGGGATCATCTACCCCATTTTGGACAACCAATGGGTAAGCCCTTGCAAGTGGTGCCAAAGAAGTCTGGATGACTGTCACAAAAAAACCAACACGACGAGTTGGTGCCAACAAGGAATCAGAATAGCTGTGAGTCTGCATTGATTCTGAAGATTAAACACGGCAACTTCGCAAGGATCACTTTCCTTAGCCTTTCATTGACCAAGTGCTTGAAAAACTAGCAGGAAATCCCATTATTGTTTTCTAGATGGATTCTCGCTACATGCAAATTCATATTGCACTTGAAGATCAGTCAAGAACAACCTTCACCTGCCCATTTGGTACATTTGTGTATACACGCATGCCATTTGGCCTGTGCAACATTGAGCACATTCAATGTTGTATGACAAGTATCTTCTCGGATTTTCTACAGGACTGCATGGAGGCAGTATTCATGGGCGACTTCACGGGTGTATGCAGATTCATTTGAAGCATGTCTGAGCAACCTATCAAAGGTGTTGAAGAGATGTATTGACACAAACCTTGTGCTTAATTTTGAAAAGTGCCATTTCATGGTGATTGAGGATATGTGTTGGGACACCTGGTCTCCAATAGAGGCATTGAGGTGGATAGAGCAAAAGATAGATACCATATCCTGGCTCCCAAACCCCACTTTTTGTGCGGAAGTTCGCTCTTTTCTCGGACATGCAGGTTTCTCAGAAGATTCATTAAAAACTTCAAAGAAGCTTGCCTACCATTATCCAAGCTGCTGTGAAGGATGTGGAATTTAATTTCGACCAGCTCTATAGTGAAGCATTTCAAGAGTCGAAGAACCGACTTACATCTGCCCCTATCCTACAAGCGCTTAAATTGGGACTGTATTGGAACTAATGTGCGATGCATCAATCAGCATTAGGAGCTGTCCTCGGCCAAAGAGTTGAGTCGGCCAACCAGTGCATGTGATTGCTTATGCATCTAGAACCATGGACTCGGCCTAGTAGAATTATACAACAACTGAGAAGGAACTCTTGGCAATTGTATTCACCTTGGGATAAATTCCGCTTCATACCTTCTCGGTTCAAGAATAATCATATTCTCTTACCACGACACACTGAGATACTTGTTGAAGAAGCGACGCTAAACCAAGACTGGTCCAGTGGATGCTTCTTCTCCAAAAATTCCGACACAGAGATCAGAGACAAGAAGGGCGCTGAGAATTCGGTAGTAGATCATCTGAGAAGGATTGAGAGAAAGCAAAGCAATGCCTATTCGAGATGAATTCCTGACGAACAATTCGCACATCAAAGCATCCACACCATGGTTTCTTGACATCTGCAACTATGTTGCAACATCTCAATTCCCACTTGAGGCATCCTGGCTATACAAGGAAAAACTCCGAGAGTAATGCCAAATATTACATATGGGATGATCCTTACCTTTGGAGACTATGCGCTGACAAGGTTATCCGCATGTGCATTCTTGATGCCGAGATCAATTTGGTCCTCAGTTCTGCCACTCCAACACTTGGAGGCAGCCATTATGGATCAACTCAGACTGCCAGGAAAGTGCTAGATTGTGGCCTATACTGGCCCACTATTTTTAGAGACGCTCATCATTTCGTCTCCACCAGCGAAAGATGCCAAACAGGCGGAATGGCCATGAACTGAAGGCACGAAATGCCCCAGCAACCCATCCTGTTCTGTGAAGTTTTTGATGTCTAGGGAATAGACTTTATGGGACCATTCCCAGTCTCCAATGGTTACTCATACATTCTGCTGGTTGTAGATTATGTATCAAGATGGGTAGAGGCCATCGCCACCAGGACCAATGATGTAAAGGTGGTTGTGGACTTTCTGAAGTCCAATATTTTTTATAGGTTTGGTGTACCGAAAGCGCTCATAAGTGACCAAGGCAGTCACTTCTGTAATAGAGCCATGACCTCTCTTCTTCAGAAATATGAGGTAGCATATAGAATTGCTACAGCATACCACCCCTAGACAAATGGCCAAGCAAAAAGTTTTTAACAGGGAAATCAAGAAAACGTTGCAAAGATAACCAACCCTAGCAGGGAAGGACTGAAGCCAACTCCTTGAGGACGCTCTTTGGGCACACAGAACTTGCATACCGAACGCCACCGGATCGTCTTCGATAAGACCTGTCATCTTCTTGTGGAACTAGAGCACAAAGCTTATTGGGCTGTTAAGCAATGCAATTTGGCCCATGACCAAGTGGGAGAGCAGAGAAAATTTCAACTACAAGGACTTGATGAACTCTGCTTGGAAGCATATGAAAACTCTAGGATATACAAGCAAAAGTCAAGAAATTTCATGACCAAAAGATCCTGAGGAAAGACTTCCATGTCGGCCAAAAAAAGTCATGTTGTTCAACCCAAGACTCAAGCTCATAATAGGTAAGCTTCATTCCAGATGGGATGGACCTTTATTATCACTAACATATTTCCCAATGGTGCAGTACAATTGCAAGATGAACATAGCAGCAGCACCTTCCAGGTCAATGGGAATCAGATCAAGCCATTCCACGAAGGTCCAACACCAATTACACATGACATGGAGATCATCTCACCGATGGAACCAGCTCCACCAGATGGCACTACCTAAGCCTACCCTACCAACCCCTCACATTGAGGACAATGCAAAATTCAAGTGTGGGGGGGAACACCGTCGTGGCCATCTGAAGTTGCAGACTGAATTTTGTCGCTCTGATATTGTTCACACCTTTCATTCTGGCTCAATTTTATTTGTTTTGCTTTGTTTGCATTTATGTTTTGTTTCCTTAGTCTGTTTGAAGTTAATGTCTTGTCTCTTGAGTCATTTTTCCTTCTTTCCTAGTCTGTTCCAATAAAAATTACTGAAGCCGAATTCATTCTGATTCTATGCCGTCTCGGCCGAATCCGGAGTGACTTCGGCTAGACATGATTTTTAATTGTCTTTTTGTTTCCTCCTAGCAGGATTTCAGAATTGGACAGTCGATAAAATGTGAGCTAGAAATATTTTTGAATTGACTTCTGAAGTTTGAGAAGACAATAGGAAGTAATTCTACAACTCTGAAAAAGAGATTTCTCTAGCTTTAAGGGAGCGAGACTTCGTGTTTCTAGGCAATGATTGACTGAAAACTGAAAGGAAAAATTCATCGGTGATAGAGCAAATAACCTATGTGAGAATTTGAGCCGTTGTACATAGTGATGGCTTGCATTTTGCCATCCCTTCTCTTTTTAGTGATTTTACATTCATGATCAACTGTATTCTACATTTTGCCTTGACTCTCTGGATACAACTGTTTTCACATGCAGGAATGACATGATCTAGGCCATGTTTCTTATAAGCCCGAGCCAAATAAAGCCTACCTGAATTATTTTGCCCCTTGTTCACCCCCTTGAGCCTAATTCAACCATTCTTTTTGACAGCTCATTACAAGCCAAGGCCAGAAAGAACCATGATTTAACCTCACCCATAGGGAGCAGAGGAGCCTTGGAATTGTTTTGGGAGTAAGTCATAATCAAGTGTGGGGGAATTCTGGGAAACAGAATCTGATCAGCATCCTCTAAAGGCTCGAAAAGATAAGAAAAGGAGAAGTGAGTGCAAGAAAGGAAAAGAAAATAAAAAAACCAAAAAGCAGAAGCAGCAGCTGAAAAGTCCAAGTCAACCAAAAACAAAACAACAGGTCTACATGAAAAACAGGAAAGAAAGAAAGATAAAAGATCAGAAAAAAAAAAAGAAATGGGCAGATAAAAATAGAATAAGGGGAGGAGATCATAGCATCCTGGACTGTTCCTCATGACTGATGAAGCTTACTCCTCATTGCTCCTCTTTTCCCTCGCGGGTTTTAAAGCTATTGTCCATATTCTATCCTACCCGTGACCCTAGCCTCGCTACAAGCCGGAAAGAAGTCCTAGTGATCATAACTGCTTAAGTTTTTTGCAGGTGTAGGAAGAGAGTTTTGTCAAAGTATGGTAACACCAGTTTCATGTAATGTTGAGTGTAAATACAAACCCAAACACTTGAGAGTAGAGAATAACTACTGAAGTGAGGGCTCTATCACTTGTTGGTTACCTTTCTATTGATTGCAGGTCATGAATTCGCCTTGAGCACTAAAGATGTAGTTTCTAGATTGCTTGAGTATCTCAATCCCAAGGTGAATGAAATGCTGACTTCTGTCTTGGTTGAGCTTTGGAGCCAATTTGAAAAATCATTTTCTATTTTTAAAAATCTCCCTTTGTTGATTTCATTTGATTTTGCCTAGGAGTGCAAAAGGTTAAGTGTGGGGGTCTGATGAGCTGCAAACTATACATCTTTTATGGACCTAAGAAGAGTATTGCAAGAGTGCCTTGTGCTTAAGGAATGAATATTAGCTGGAATTCATATTAGGAACATGAAAATAGAGAAAATACAAATTTGTGCCAATTCAAAGATTTTAGCTGATTTTCCTCTTCGTGCAGGTCCAACCATCTCAAGTCCAACACAGGAAGACCCAAGTTGAGTCCTTCAAGCCAGGCCAGGCTGACAACAAATAGCCTAGTAAGGCAGCAACCCAATGAGGAGCAATCCAATTGCGTCTTCCACATCAGCCATCCAACATGGCCACCTCAATACCAGCATAGATACCACGTCACTCCTAGAGTAACCAAGTTCTTTTTTTAGCGTGCATTGCAAGATAGATTAGGAAATCCACTTTTGTCATTCTATTAGGCATCGAGGTTCGATGCGGTCATGTATAAATAGCAATAGTCGTGTACAATTTGGGGTCTTTGAATTCATTCTCTACACACTTTCATTAAGTCCATTATCTCGCCCTCATTCTCTCCATTTACAAAAGGTGCACGGTGTTGTATTGGTGTTTCTCTCGATCGAGGAAGTACAGGTCTGAGACTGAAGTTGAAGTCTGTTAGAGGGGACTGCTTGGATTTCCAACACACTCTGGTGGATCTGATCCTCAGTGATTAAGCTACTTGGAGGTGAACCACCACCATCAACCATGGCGATTGTCGTGGAAGATGGATCCATTTGAATTCGGACCACTGCATTTGTATTCTATTTTCTGTTAATCAATTTCGTTCTACATTTCTTGCCTCTATTCTTCTCCTCTTCTTCAATTCATGATTTGATCCGCGATTGCAATTGAACATGAACAAGGTTAAACTAAGCCGATTGGAACTGGTTTAGCTAATTCAATAGGTAATCATTTAATGATCGTTAATAGAGAACCTAAAATCAGCTCTAAACTTAATCCCTACCAACTGATGAGGTAGCGATTGTGTAATTCCTCAGTATGGTAATTGACAAACCTATGGCGATTGCCATAAGAATTCCCAAGGCTGACCTGGACTGAGAACTGGAGTAAGGAACTTGGACTGGACTTGAGTTATGGAATTGAACACGAACACAGTTTTATCATAAAAATAACAAAAGTAATATCACATCAGTAGCATCCTTGCATCTGCATTTATTCTTTGCATTCATTTACTTTTACTCGTTTCCACAATTAAACCCCCTGTTTACTGCTTTTCGAGTCCGAGATAGAGATAGTCCATCTCTGTAGCGTCAGTTTTGCACTCAGCCGAAACCAAGTCGGATAAGTCTCTACCAAGACCATATCGCTTAGTTCCTACCGAGAAACAACTCGGCAGTCTTGCGAGACGAGTCAATACTATACACCTCGGGTTCCACGTCATTTCACTTTACACCAAATCAAGTTTGAGCACACTGTGTCCTTGAGGAAAAAATCGACCTAGGGTTGACTATACTATAGTTAACTTTAGTTATTTGATGTCGTTGAGATCTACTAAAACGAGTTATCAGACATCCAACCCATGATTGTCCCATTCTGCAAGAACCACCACTTCCATTTAGATCGCAACCAAAGGCCATGAACAACACACGTTCCCACAAAAGGAGAGTTTTTAGGAAACTGGACCAACCACATGCCCATTGGCAATCTGGAATTCTAAGAAGATATGTGCCGCACTACAAGAACTACGAGATTTGTAAAACAAATTATCGAATTAACCACCACCGTGAACCAGCTACATTATGAGAGATTTGGATGTAGTCCATCTCACACATCCCCGATCCTGAGAAGGAAGTATGAGTGGCATAACTAGGTGGAATGGTAAGGAGCTACCACCACAACAATCAGTCCAAGTGTCTTATGGATTTCCTGAAATTCCAGATCTGAGAGAGTCCTACTATTGATGGTAACCATGCCTGTATCGTTGTAATAAAGGATGTTAATTGTGTCAAAATTAGCAATGATGTTGATACTGAATGCAGTCAAGAGTCATAATTGACCCAAAAGTGGTAGCTATGCAACCTTCAGTGATCACAATTGTTGTGTCGGGCTCCATACTTGTTGTTCCCAACTATATTGCGATGGCTGAGATTGACAATTGTGTGCCAACTATTGCTAATCTAACTAATGTGGTTAAAATTGCAATTTCTGCGACTAATGTTACTTATATTACTAACATGACACCAGGGACCCAGTCCCTTTATCCAAATTTCGGACCAAGTTCTTGGGGTCGAGATAGTTGATCCTGTAGGTGTTGATGCTTTACGACATTCTGAGCCCCTCATTGTGCTAATGCCAAGATTGCTAATCCTGGATATGTTGACACTAATCTTTCTTTGGAAGGGCCGAGGATGTTGGTTCTATAGTTGATAAGTCAAACAATGTTAATATGACTAAAAGTGTCGACTCTGCGGTTGAGGGCCTAGATCTTGCTGATAAGATTGCAATTTTGGATCTTGTTAACTCTAGAAACTGGGATGAAGTGACGCTCGACTCTAACATCCAGAAGGAAGCCAAAGCCAAGTCCAACAACTTAGAAGGAGTCAATTAGAGTCAAACAATCAAGAGGCCACTAAGCCTAATCTTGAGAGCATGAACCGAAACAAGGCGAGAATGAGTCGGTTCCCAACTGCCAAGATCGACAAGAGTCGAGAGCGCCTCGAAGCAATAAGACAGATACCGAAACTCTGATTTGGACAAACATAGTCGAAAAGCAACTAAAGTCTGAGACCGGCGGGCAAACCAAGACCAAAAGTAGATGGAAGCAGGGAGTTTGTTTGCGGTCAAAATTGATAGATACTGAGAGTATGCCTGATAGCCGACTCTGCTATGGAAAGCCAAGATGACACATGGAAAGTCGACTACACACCCGGGCAAGCCAAATCCAATCTCGAAATCGAGTCCAAAAATTCTCGAGAGATATAGGTAATACAAGTATGGTATTCATGATCAACCAGTTCCAGATTGAGCAACAAAAGAATCTAAGATATGAAGAAACCAAGAAGCTTGAATGGCCACTTGGTCAAACATTCACCGTTAAGCTTTTTGTTCCAAGGGCCACCGAGAAGATATCATATTGAACTTAGCGAGATGGATGGGGAGAAAGCTCCCCAAGCAATTACCAAAAGGAGCGGAGTAAAATGCTAAATATCAGATTTTGCACATTCTTCCCCATTGAGGAAGACATTTTTTTTTCTTATTGCCTCTGCCCCATATATATGCATACTTTGGTTTTGTATTGAGGATAATGCATCATTTAAGTGTGGGGAGGATGACTTTGTGTGTATGCATTGCATGTAGTTAATTTTATTTTCTGTGTTATTTTGATTTTTCGTTCTTGTTTGTTTTTGCTTTCTAATGTTTCAACCGAGTCTATGCCGACTTCGGTTCCATCTAGGATGGATCTAGATCGACTTTTAGCTTTGTTTTAATTCCTGTTTTCATTTCATTTTCATTTGTTTTTCTTACTGATTCTTGATTCCTGAGGTACTAGAGAAAATGCTTTAAACAAATATTTAAATGGATTTCTTTCAAAAAATGAAACAGAAAAAAGTATGCATGACCATGGACAAAAGACTTTTCAAACTTGACAAGGAGGAAAATTCTGCATCTTTTGGCACCGAGTGATTGAAAATTGAAAAGAGGAACCTTTAGTGATTGAGCAACCATCCGTGTGAGAATTCTTGAGCCTTGCATACATAATGGCTTTACATCTTGCCATTCTTTCCTTTCTTCTATGATATTTGCATTCATGATGACTGGTTACTCTAGATTTTTCCTTGACTCTGGATACATCTTGTTTCGCATGCAGGAGTGATATGATCTAGGCTATGTTTCTAATTAGTCCTGAGCCAAATGGACCTACCTTGCAAATTTTATCCCTTGCTTACCCTCTTTGAGCCTGAATAACCATTTTTTCTAATATGATAGCTCATTACAAGCCAAAGCTGAAAAACTATGATCAACCTCAACCTTAGGGGATAGAGGAGCTTTGGAATTGTTTTGGGAGCTGGTCTCGCTCAAGTGTGGGGAGACACCCGGGGACATAGCAAGAACAGTGCATCCAAAAGGGTTGAAAAAGAAAAGAAAGAAATAAAGTGCAAGATGAAATAAATAAGGGAAAGCAACCCAAAAGTTATAAGTTACAACAAAATACAACACAAAGCTGCAAAACAAGAAGTGAGAAAAGAAGAAAAGAAAAATAGAAAAGGAAAGAAAAGAAGTGAGCAAGAATGCTCTTAATAGAACCGTAGTGTCTTGGGGGATTCCCTCCATGCTGCAAACTCATTCCCCATTGCTCCTCCCTTCCTTATGGTTACTAAAGCTCACTTACCATCCTGTATCCTACCCCTTAACCTTGGCCACATTATAAACCGACAAAAGAAGTCCTAGTGATCATGATTGCATGTGATTTTGAAGGTGTGAAGGAGAGGCTAGTCAAAGTTTGGTAGTGCTGGTTGCATGGGATGTTTGTGTGTATATAAAATCTCAAACACTTTAGAGATTGAGAGAATATACCCCAAAGAGAGAGCTCGGTCACTTCTCGGTTTCTCTTTAATGTTAGTAGAGGTTGCTTATTTGCTTTTGGATGTGGAGAAAGTAACTCTCATAGATTGTTTGAAAATCTGGATTTTGGGATGATTGCATGCTCGATCTATTTATCAAACTTGAAATTTTCATTTGAAAACATATTTCCTTTTTCAATTTCCTTGAATGATCAAATTTGATTTTTTCCCAAGAGTGCAAAAAGTGTAAGTATGGGGTCTGATAAGTCATTTTATACACCTCACAAGGGAACTTAAGATAGGTATTATTAAGACTGTTTAGTGATTAAGAGCCATGTCTTAGTTAAGATTCGAACTATGGGCCCAAAGAAGCCCGGCCGCCAGCCTGTCAAGACCAACATCAGCGGCCGATAAACACTCTATCATACAAGGAAACATCGATTTTGAATGATTAGATTTATCAGCTAGAATCAAGGGATCATCAATTTTGAATGATTAGATTTGATCAGCTAGAAATTTACTAGAATAAAGGAATCATTAATTTTGAATGATTAGATTTATCAGCTAGAAATCTGCTAGAATCATGAATCATCAATTTTGAATGATTAGATTTAGCAAATAGAAATCTGGTAGAATCAAGGAATCATCAATTTTGTATGATTAGATTTATCAGCTAGAAATCTGCTAGGATCAAGGAATCATCAATTTTGTAGGATTAGATTTAGATTTAGCCACAACTACCATGCCATGTTTATAAAGGCACGTAAGGCACAAGTTTAAGGGTGAAATTTCAACAGAATTTAGATCTAGCAATCAGAAACTACAGTGCGTCCTAGCTAGCACTATGGTACATGAGAAGCTTCAGTAAGGTGTCCTCTCTCGATCGAGGAGGTGCAGGTCGTAAGAACTGGGAGGCTGAAGGTTGTCAAAGGACTTCTTTGGCTAGCCAATGCACTTTGGTGGACCCGATCCTCGGCGTCTCAACTATCATTGGTGAACAATCGCCATCCTTCCTTCAAGGCGATCGTCAGTGAAGGCAGATTTCTAGAATCTCTGAATTCTCACCTTGTATTCAATGTTGTTTTTCAATAACACAACTAGTTTGCAACTCTGTCTTTTTTGATTTTAATCCTGCACTTTAATCTATTATTTCTTTGTCGCGTTACACATTGTGAGGAGGGATCACGTTAGACTAGGACCTATTGGAATTAGTTTAATAACCTTGTTAGGTAAGAGAACCTAAAATCAACCAAGTACATGATCCTTGCCAACTGATGATAGGTATGGCAAGGACAAACATTTGATGATTGTTGTAAGAGTTTCAGGTTGATTCAGAGTATAATCTTAGGTAAGGAATTAAGAACCAACCGGTGTGTTGAATTACGATTTGATACATTAGTTAGCTTAGCATAGTTTAGTTTACTTTTCAGTCCTTAGTTATTTTTCTGCACTCAATCAAATCCCCCTTTATTTACTCCATTTTAGTCTGAGACCGAGTGTAGTCCCGACCACGTCACGTTTATGCGAGTCTACTCATAGGGTTATGTCAATTCGGCTCTACCAAGGCAGGATCGGATCAATCTTTCACAGAAACAACTTGACATTCTACCTTTCGATGTTTTCTGCATTAAATCTAATTTCACATTTAGCCATATTAGAACACATTGTGTCCCTTGAGAGAGAGAATCGACCTAGGGGTTAAAATATACTATAGTTAGCTTTAGTTTGTTTATAAACTAACACGACTTCAAAAACGAGTTATCACCAAGACTGTGATTCTTGTTGAAAAGTCAGATGCAAAGCCAAGACTAATTCAGTGGATGCTTCTTCTCCAAGAATTTGACATAGAGATCAAAGATAAAGCAAGGTGCCGAGAATTTAAGAGAAACCGCTTGAGCCAAATCGGTAGGAGAAAGCGACCTAATGCCAATCCGTGATGAATTCCCTGATTTAGTAATCATTGTTGTAGGAACAAGATTACACCATGGTTTGCAGACATTTGTAATTTCATTGTTGTATCTCATTTTCACCGCAGGCATCCCAAGCCATACAAAGAAAATCCTAAGAGCGATGCCAAATACTACATATGGACGCATCCATATCTTTAGAGACTTTCTTTAATGATTAAGTCATTTTATAGGTGCATTCTAAATTTGAGATCAAATCGATCCTCCAATTTTGTCATGCAACATTTGGAGGCGGTCGCTATGGACCAACCCTGATTAAAACGAAAGTGCTTGATCGCTGGCCCCAATGGCCACCATTTTTTGAAACACCCATCAATTTGTTCCACCGGGAACGATGTCGAGAGCACGGATGGCCATAAGCCGGCGATGAAATGCCCCAACAACCAATCATGTTTTGTGAAATATTTTATGTTTGGGGTATTGATTTTTGGGGCCATTCAGCCTCCAATGGATACTCTTACATTCTGCTTATCGTCGACTATGTATCGAATGCTATAGAGGCCATAGCCACCACGACCAATGATGCCAAAGTTGTCATGGATTTCCTAAAATCCAATATCTTCTGCCGGTTTGGTATGCAAAAAAGCTTTTTATAAGTGACCAAGGGATTCACTTCTACAACAGAGTCATGTCCCCCCTACTAACAAGTAATGGGGTGGTGCAATCGAATCACGCTACATACCACCTTTTAAACAAACGGCTAAGTTGAAGTGTTTAATAGGGAAATCAAGAAAACTCTACAAAGATGGCAACTTAGCCGAAGGACTGGAGCCAATCCCCGAGGATGTGCTCTAGGCACAGACAACATATTTTGACCGCTTGGGATGTCTCTCTACCGAATTGTTCAGTAAAGCCTACCACCTACCAGTTGAACTAGAACATTGAGCTTATCAAGCAATCAAGCAGTGCAATATGGCCTACGACCAAGCTGACAAGGAAAGGAAATTCCAGTTGCAAGAACTAAAAGAGCATCACTTAGAAGATACGAGAACTCCCAGATCTATAAGTAAAAAGTCAACCAATTCCATGATAAGAAAATCCCGAGAAGGAGTTCCGAGTCAACTAAAAGTACTTTGCTCAATTCCAATTTAAAGCTCATCATAGGTAAGTCTATTCTAGATGGACCATTTATTATCACTAATGTTTTTTCCCTATGGTGAAGTTGAATTAAAAAGATGAAACTACAAACAACACCTTTTAGGTCAACGGGCATCAATTGAAAAAATTTTCCACGGCTGTCTAGTGTCGACAGGGGCGAGATGGAGAGCACCTTTGTTAATGGAACCGGCCATGCCGGATGACACACCCCGAGCAAGTCTTTAGAATCCCTCTATTTTCATGCCATGCATCGAGGGAAATGCATCATTCAAGTGTGGGGGAGGGTGTATTATTCCAGCTTGCTCAATTTTGTTCTTACAATTTCTTTCTTTGATCAGACTCCTTAATGGCTCCATTTTTTTCTTTTGTTTATGTTTTGTTTTTTCATTTTTTTTCTGTTGTTGTTTTTTGTTTTTCTGTTGTATTTTTGTTTTTGTCCTTGTTTTCATACCAACCTCGATTTTGTTTTCATTTTCTTTTTACTTTGTTTTCCCTAGCTGATTTCTGATTTCTGATTGTTGAGAAAAATGCTTTGAAAAGAATTTAAATGGATTTCTTTAGGGATTGATGAAACAGTAAGAGGCAGTGCATAACCTTAGAGGAGAGGTTTTTCAACTTGATAGGAGTGAAAGTTTTGCATCCTTAGTAGTAATGATTGAAAACTGGAAAGATAAGTCATTAGCTGATGAGCAATTATCCGTGTGAGAATTTTTTGAGCCTTGTATAATAATGACTTTTACATCTTGCCATTCTTCCTTTCTTATGTGATTTTGTATCCATGTTACTGGGTTACTCTAGGTTTTGCCTTGACTCTCTCGACACACCTTGTTTCACATGCATGGGTGATATTTATCTAAAGCCATCTTTCTTACAAGCTACACAAAGAGACCTACCTTGTAATTGAATCCCTTTGTTTCCCCCCCCTTGAGTCTATATATAACTATTTCTTGATATGACAACTCATTACAAGCTTAAAGCCAAAAAAACCATGATCAACCTCAACCTTAGGGGATCATAGGAGCTTTAGAATTGTTTTAGGAATAAGTCTGAATAAGTGTTAGGGGCGGCACTGAGACAGTGCGAGAGAGGTGGTACATTTGGAAAAAGAGTGTGCGTTGGAGAAAAAAAAGGTTGATGAGAAAAGAAAAGAAAGTGGTATGAAAAGATAAGAAAAAATGCAAGATGCATCAAAAGAAAAGAAAAAAAGCAGCAAAAGAAAAAGTTAGAGAAAAAATGCAACACAAAGCTGCAAAATAAAAAGTGAGAAAGAGAAAAAGAAAAGAATACAAAAAGGGAAAAGAAGAGCACTAAACAAAAAACTTGCAAAGTCCAAAGGATAACCTCACGCTTCTGGACTCATTCCCCCATTACCTCCCACTCCCCATTGCTCCTCCCACATGCATGAGTCATATTTATACACCCTCACAAGGGCTTAAAATGGGTGTTATTGAGACTATTTGGTAATTAAGAATCACATCTTAGCTAAGATTTAGATTATGGACCTAGAAATAGGGAAAATATAAATTTTGTGCTAATTTGAGGATTTTAACTAATAAAAGATTGATTCATTTTGCAGGCCAAAGCTAATGACATCTCAGCCTAATAAAGAGCATCTCTAACCAAACACCTTAGCTTCCTTTAGCTTCTTTAGTCCATGAGAACAATGGCTATATAAAGCCTCTCTCACTTTTTGTAAACACATCTTTGAATGAATGAAAAACTTGTGTTTTCTTGCAACTTTTAGAGAGAAGTCTTAAAGAACCTACAATTTTATCAAGTTTCTATAAGACTTGTGGGCAAATCTTTTCATTTCTCTTATCTTCCCTTCAATCAAGTGCTGTGGACTTCCATTTCCATACCTCATTCTATTTTATACTTTTCCTCTTCCTTTGTTCCTTGTTTTTGTCATAGTTTCTTTGGAGTTTCTAAGATCTTTATGAGTAAGTGGAATCAAGGTTGCATCATATTCTTTGTCCTTAATACAAGAAAAAGTACCAGAGTCAGCTTTTTATAGAAAGCTTATTTTTATTTAATGAAAGATATCTTTGTCTTTATACATATTCAACAGGATATCTTCCAAAGGTCTATACATATACATCCCTGAAGATAAGAATGAGCAAGAAACAAGTGAACCACACATGTTTTAAGGCCTTTTGACTACGTTTTTGAAAAAACCTTTGTTTTGCTTTAAGATTTGTTCTTAAAGTGTACTTACTTTGTTTATACAAAAGGTAAAGCTATGCTTTGAAAGTTGTATGCACACTTAGTGAGTTAACCCTTTGTAAAAAAATCTTTATTTTTGTGACAACCCTTAAAAAGACTCAAGCTAAGAAAAGTAATACTTTGCATTGTTGTAATCTGCGCTCCGCCGGTATACTTGTTACACACTTAGCTTTTAAAATCTTTCAAAGTTGAAGGGATTAAACATAGTTCTAAATTGTAAAGTCAATCAAGATAAACAACTGATGTTAATCTCTATCCTTTTCTTTAGTTTTTGTTTTAAACTTTTAGACAATATGCTAAAACCTTTATGTTTAAATTTATATCTATTGCGAAAAACTTTGAAAGTGCTTAAAAGTCAAACACATAATTCAATCTCCCTCGCTAAATATTCTTTATCACTTACTTTAGTTTTAATGACTTGAATGCCTTTGAAATCTTGTTCAGTCATAAAAAGATTAGTTGTCATTTTTCTTCATAGTTATTTGTTAGTATTAAAACACTGGAGTTTGAACGCTTTTAGCATCTTATCCAACATTCATAGAATTGCACACCTTAAAGTTCTTTGCATTCCTAAAAGCGATTAGAACCATAGAAATTTTGAGGTACTAAGCAAAAATTTATATTTAAAGTATAATTTAATATAATTTATAAAATTTTTATTTTTATTTTTCTTATCTGGCTACAAAATTATTTATCAAAGTTTTATAATCAAATATTTCTAACATTCTAAAATGAAAATTTATTCAACATATTATTTAACATAATTAATATTATATAAGATTTGAGTAAATTTAATTTTAAAAACTATTTTTAAAAATTATTATTATTATTATTATAATAAAGATTGTGAATAATATAATTTATCATTTTAATGGAGTAACAATTTATTTTGTTTTCACTTCTTATCATATTTTAAAAAATAAATCATGATACTTATTGAATT
>JAENHJ010000277.1:0-118748 GCA_025330945.1 Mucuna pruriens | reverse complement strand
AAAATAAGATTTGATTTTACAAACAAACCAATAGTTAAAACACTTAACTTGTTGGATAACAAAATTAAGCAAATAAACTATTTAAAGGAAGAAGTTTCTCATGCTAGGATTAATCAGCAACTAGAAACTCCTCAAGTCAAAAACAGAATAGATAAGATCTTTAAAGAGATTAAGCTTTCTATCTGTTCTAATCTCCCAAATGCTTTTTGGGATAGGAAAAATCACACGGTCGATTTACCCTATGAAAGAGACTTCAAAGACAGTCTCATCCCAACCAAAGCTAGACCAATTCAAATGAACGAAGAACTCCTTCTTCATTGCCAAAAAGAGATCAAGGACCTCTTAGACAAAAAGCTAATTAGAAGAAGTAAAAGCCCATGGTCTTGTGCTGCCTTCTATGTCAATAAACAAGCTGAGCTAGAGCGTGGTACGCCTAGATTAGTAATCAATTACAAACCTCTTAATGAAGCTCTTCAGTGGATTAGATATCCTATTCCTAATAAAAGAGATCTCCTTAATAGGTTAAATTCAGCTAAAATCTTTTCTAAATTCGACATGAAGTCAGGATTTTGGCAAATTCAAATCAAAGAATCTGACAGGTACAAAACAGCTTTTACTGTACCTTTCGGGCAGTATGAATGGAATGTCATGCCATTCGGTTTGAAGAATGCCCCTTCAGAATTCCAAAAAATTATGAACGAAATTTTTAATGACTATACTAAGTTTACCATTGTCTACATTGATGATGTCTTAGTATTCTCAGACTCAATAGATCAGCATTTTAGGCATCTACAAATTTTTATCAAAATCATTCAAAGAAATGGTCTTGTAATTTCGGAGTCTAAAATTAGTCTGTTTCAAACAAAGATTAGGTTCTTAGGGCATATGATTAGTCAAGGAACCATAATTCCAATAAGCAGATCAATAGAATTTGCTTCAAAATTCCCTGATGAAATCTTAGATAAAACTCAACTCCAGAGATTTCTAGGATGTTTAAATTATGTAGGTGACTTTGTCCCTAATTTGAGCCAAACTGTGAAACCTCTTCATGAAAGGCTCAAAAAGAATCCTCCTGAGTGGACCGAAAGTCATACTCAAATTGTCAAAAAGATCAAACATCAAGTCTTATCCATAAGATGCTTGTATCTCCCAAATCCGCAAGCATTCAAAATTGTTGAAACTGATGCCTCTAACATAGGTTATGGTGGCATTCTCAAACAAAGAATTGATGGCCATGAGCAAATCATTTCCTACACTTCAAAGCACTGGAATCCTGCACAGCAAAATTATTCAACTGTTAAAAAAGAAGTTTTAGCAATTGTTTTGTGCATTTCCAAATTTCAAAGTGATTTATTGAATCAAAAATTTTTTGATCAGAGTCGATTGTAAATCGGCCAAAGAAATTTTGAAAAAGGATGTTAAGAACCTTGCATCAAAACAAATTTTTGCCAGATGGCAGGCTATTTTAAGCATTTTCGATTTTGACATTGAATTTCTTAAAGGAGCCCAAAACAGTCTACCAGACTATTTAACCCGGAAGAGTTTTTACGGACAGATAGATGCCTCCAAGTCAGCGAGGCAAAGGTGTCACGCCTATAGACTGTCCAAAGATGCTTCTAGAGCCAGCAGAATTGAAGAGGACAACAAAAACCTCATCAAATTCAGCAGCCACCAAAGCAAATTACCATCTCATGCCCAAATTGGGTCATCCACCCAAAATTACCTGGATCATCAATCCGGATCAAATCCATAAAAAAAATCCTTAAGCTGGTAACTCCATCCGAGATTACTAGCAAAAACATCATTCAAAGTCAAAAAACTTCTGACTATGCAATGGCCTTACCAAATAACCCAACCCCAGGTATTAAGGACTCATTCTGGTCCTTCAAAAAAGTCTGGCGGATATAGCATCATCTGAATCAGATGATGACACCAAATCAAAACATCTGTTAGCACATGTTCTAAAAAACCCGATTTTCTGAGAATCAACCAAAAACACTCAGCCCCGAACCAACTAATGCATATATTTACAAAAATATATCTGAAGTTGTTTTGCGGTTGAACCGAGTTTTGCCACAAATCCTTATAAGGTTATGGAAATAGCATTCCCATTTTTTTCAGGCCAACAGACCATGAACAAAACAAGAACCTTTTTATGAATTCATTTTGATTGATACCAAATCGGTCTCAATTAAGCACTACAAAGATGATAAAAGACATCCTGATATGAACACTCATTCAACCATCAATTCGGGAAAACTTTTAAAACTTATAAAAAATTCTCCCAACCGTTTGACCCAGCAGGTTACTCTTATTGGGATTATATTGATGCATGGACTAATGTCTTCTGGCACCAAAATCAATAGAGAAAACATTCATGGCTAATAATGTTTAGCAACAACACTAGATATTATTTTCCAAATTGGTTTCTTAGTTGGTGGAATTTATTCGGACCCGTTCCATCAATCCTCCCCACTGCTGTCACAAATGGATTCGATCAGTTCAAGAAACTATATGAACCAACTAGCAGTAGAATACCAGCCAGTCTCAAGTTCTTTTCCAGCTTCGGGTTAGCCTGGATATTTTCCTGGCGAATAGCCTTTAGCAAAACCAATCACAAAATGGAATTGCCTCAAATTAACAGACACTTTTATGTAAAGTGGTGGCAACAATTTAATTGTGAACAAGTCCAACTAGCCAAGATTAAAGACTGGTTCAAAAATAATAAGGAATTCCTTAAAGCATCAGACCCTGAAACTTCCTTATTTCTCAACCAAAAGACTTCTCATCGGCCTTCCTAGCCCGGGCTCAATCAAAAGATCAACTCCAAGAGCATCTGAAGACCGCTCTTAAAGCCTTGGAAGCTGAAGCATCTACCTCTAAAAAAGAAGATGCTGAAGAAGAAGAAGATAGAAAAGCCTCTTCCTCCAAAGGAAACATTGAAAAAGATGTTGAAGAAGATCAAGACGCTGATGATCTCGATTCTTGCTCAACTGATCCCTTCTACCAGAATGAGGACGATTGTTATGGAATCAATTTCAGCGAGTCTCAGGCAAATGAAGACCTAGATAGTTTGAGATTTTGTATCTAGGGTTTTTACCGCTTCTGTAGCAAATAGTTCAGGTTATGTAACCGGTACTGTAGTCTACAAGAAAATTTTCAATTATAAAAGGAGGCCTCGTCTCATTTGTGAGGTACCCTTTCAAATACAAAATTAGAGAGAACTTTAGAGAGAAGCTCCTGATACTTCTTGTAAGCTCCTTCTCTTTTAATAAAAGATCTCTTTCTATATTTCTCTTCTCCCTCTCCCGGATCGGTGCGGACTACCAGCCGATCTGGCTTCTTCTTCTTCACCTTAACTGATCAGTGCGGACTACCGCCGTTCAGTTTTCTTTTTATTTCTTTTATGCATTAATTTATTTCTGCATATTTATTTTTCGTTTTAATGAATTAATATTTAAATTTAAGTCTTTTTATGCTTCTTACTTCTCTATTCTTTCTTCCATAGTCGATCTTCACATTCTTCTTCGACTCATTCTTCTTCTTCTCATTCTTCTTCTTCTCATTTTTCATCTTCTCATTCTTGTTGTCATTATTCTTCTCATTCTTTTTTTCATTATTCTTCTTCTCAGTCATTTTCTTTTTCTTCTTCTCATTCTTCTTCTTCTCATTCTTCATCTTCTCATTCTTTCTCTCATTTTTCTTCTTCTCATTCTTCTTCTTCTCATTTTTCTTCTTCTCATTCTTCTTCTTCTCATTCTTCTTCTTCTCATTCTTCTTCTTCTCATTTTCTTCTTCTCATTTTTCTTCTTCTCATTCTTCTTCTTTTCAATCTTCTTTTTCTCATTCTTCATATTCTAATTCCTCTTCTTCTTATTCTTCTTCTTCCCATTCTTCTTCTTCTGAATCTTCTTTTTCTCATTCTTCATCTTCTAATTCTTCTCCATCTTATTCTTCTTCTTCTCATTCTTCTTCTTCTCATTCTTTTTCTTCTCATTCTTCTTCTTCCAATTCTTCTTCTCATTCTTCTTCCTCTCACTGTTCTTCTCATTCTTCTTCTTCACATTCTTGTTCTTCACATTCTTTTTCTCATTCTTTTTCCTATCATTCTTCATCTTCTCGTTCTTCTTTTCATTCTTCTTCTTCGCATTCTTCTTCTTCTTATTCTTTTTCTCATTCTTCTTCTTCTCACTCTTGTTCTCATTCTTCTTCTTCTCAGTATCCTTCTTCTCATTCTTCATCTTGTCATTCTTCTTCTCAATCTTCTTCTCATTCTTCTCATTCTCATTCTTCTTCTTCTCATTCTTCTTCTTCTCATTCTTCTTCTTCTTCTTCTTCTCTCTCATTCTTCTTCTTCTCATTCTTCTTCTTCTCATTCTTCTTCTTGTCATTCTTCTTCTTCTCATTCTTCTTCTCATTCTTCTTCTTCTTCTTATTCTTCTTCTTCTTCTTCTTCTCATTCTTCTTCTTCCCTCTTCTTCTTCTTCTCATTCTCTCTTTCATTCTTCTTCTCATTCTTCTTCTTCTCATTCTTCTTCTTCTTCAATTTCTTCTTCTTACTCTTCTTCTCATTCTTCTTCTCATTCTTCTTCTCTTCTTCTTCTCATTCTTCTTCTTCTCATTCTTCTTCTTCTCATTCTTCTTCTCATTCTTCTTCTTCTCAATCTTCTTCTTCTCATTCTTCTTTCTAATTCTTCTTCTTCTTATTCTTCTTCTTCTTCATTCTTTTCTATTCTTCTTTTTCTCATTCTTCATCTTCTAATTCTTCTCCATCTTATTCTTCTTCTTCTCATTCTTCTTCTTCTCATTCTTTTTCTTCTCATTCTTTTTCTTCCAATTCTTCTTCTCATTCTTCTTCCTCTCACTGTTCTTCTAATTCTTCTTCTTCACATTGTTCTTCTTCAGATTCTTTTTCTCATTCTTTTTCCTATCATTCTTTACCTTCTCGTTCTTCTTTTCATTCTTCTTCTTCGCATTCTTCTTCTTCTTATTCTTTTTCTCATTCTTCTTCTTCTCACTTTTGTTCTCATTCTTCTTCTTCTCAGTATCCTTCTTCTCATTCTTCATCTTCTCATTCTTCTTCTCAATCTTCTTCTCATTATTCTCATTCTCATTCTTCTTCTTCTCATTCTTCTTCTTCTCATTCTTCTTCTTCTCATTCTTCTTCTTCTCATTCTTCTTCTTCTCATTCTTCTTCCTCTCATTCTTCTTCTCATTCTTCTTCTTGTCATTCTTCTTCTTGTCATTCTTCTTGTTATTCTTCTTTTTCTCATTCTTCTTCTCATTCTTCTTTTTCTCATTCTTCTTCTTCTTATTTTTCTTCTTCTCATTCTTTTTCTTCTTATTCTTCTACTAATTCTTCTTCTTCTCATTCTTCTTCTTCCCCTTCTTCATCTTCTCATTCCTCTGCTCATTCTTCTTCTTCTTCTTCTTCTTCTTCTTCTTCATCTTCTCATTCTTCTTCTCATTCTTCTTCTTCTTATTCTTCTTCTCATTCTTCTTCTTCACATTCTTCTTCTCATTCTTCTTCTTTCTTCTTCTCATTCTTCTAAGTCATATTCTTCTTCTCATTCTTCTAAGTCATATTCTTCTTCTTTCTTCTTCTCATTCTTCTTCTTCTCATTCTTCTTCTCATTCTTCTTAGTCATATTCTTCTTCTCATTCTTCTTCTTCATATTCTTCTTCTCATTCTTCTTCTCATTCTTCTTCTTCTCTTCTTCTTCTCATTCTTCTTCTTCTCATTCTTCTTCTTATTCTTCTTCTTCTTCTTCACATTTTTATCCTTCACATTCTTCTTCTCATTCTTTTTCCTCTCATTCTTCATCTTCTCGTTCTTCTTCTCATTCTTCTTCTCATTCTTCTTCTTGTTCTTCTTCTTCTCAAACTTCTTCTTCTCATTCTTCTTCCTCTAATTCTTCTTCTTCTCATTCTTCTTCTTCTCATTCTTCTTCTTCACATTCTTTTTCTCATTCTTATACTTCTCATTCTTCTTCTTCTTATTCTTCTTCTTCACATTCTTCTTCTCATTCTTTTCCTATTCATTCTTCTTCTTCTCATTCTTCTTCCTCTCAGTCTTCTTCTCATTCTTCTCCTTCTTCACATTCTTGTTCTTCACATTCTTCTTCTCATTCTTCTTCTTCTCATTCTTCTTCTCATTCTTCTTCTTCTCATTTTTCTTCTTCTCATTCTTCTTCTCGTTCTTCTTTTTCTCATTCTTCTTCTCATTCTTCTTCTTCTCATTCTTCTAAGTCACATTCTTCTTCATTCTTCTACTTTTCATTCTTCTTCTCTCTCTTCTTCCTCTCATTCTTCTTCTCATTCTTTTTCCTCTCATTTTTCATCTTCTCGTTCTTCTTCTCATTTTTCTTCTCAATCTTCTTCTCGTTCTTCTTCTTCTCGTTCTTCTTCTTCTCAATCTTCTTCTTCTCATTCTTCTTCTTCTCATTCTTCTTCTCATTCTTCTTCTTCTCATTCTTCTTCTTCTCATTCTTCTTCTTCTCATTCTTCTTCTTCTTATTCTTCTTCTTCTCATTCTTCTTCTTCTCATTTTTCTTCTTCTCATTCTTCTTCTTCTTATTCTTCTTCTTCTCTTCTTCTTCTCATTTTCTTCTTCTTCTTCTTTTTTCATTCTTCTTCTTTCTTTTTCTCTTCTTTTTTCTTCTTCTTTTCTTCTTCTTTCTCATTTTTCTTCTTCTTTCTTCTTCTCATTCTTCTTTCTATTCTTCTCTTCTTCTTCTTCTCTTCTTCATTCTTCTTCTTCTTCATTCTTCTTCTTCCTCATTCTTCTTCTTCTCATTCTTCTTCTTCTCATTCTTCTTCTTCTCATTCTTTTTCTCATTCTTCTTCTTCTCATTCTTCTTCTCTTCTTCTTCTCATTCTTCTTCTTCTCGTTCTTCTTCTTCTCATTCTTCTTCTTCTCATTCTTCTTCTTTCTTATTCTTCTTCTCATTCATTCTTCTTCTTCTCATTCTTCTTCTCATTCTTCTTCTTCTTCTTCTTTTTCACTTTTCTTCTTCTTCTCATTCTTCTTCTCTGTTCTTCTTCTTCTTCTTCTTATTCTTCTTCTTCTCATTTCTTCTTCTTCATTCTTCTTTGCTTCTCATTCTTCTTCTTCTCATTTTCTTCTTCTCATTTTCTTCTTCTCATTCTTCTTCTCATTCTTCTTCTTCTCATTCTTCTTCTCATTCTTCTTCTTCATTCTTCTTCTTCTTCATTCTTCTTCTTCTTCTTCTTCTTCTTCTTCTTCTTCTTTCTTCTTCTTCTTCTTCTCATTCTTCTTCATCTTATTCTTCTTCTTCTCATTCTTCTTCTTCTCATTCTTCTTCTTCTCATTCTTCTTCTTCTCATTCTTCTTCTTCTAATTCTTCTTCTCATTCTTATTCTTCTTCTTCTTGTCATTCTTCTTCTTCTTCTTCTTCTTTCTTCTTCTTCTTTTCATTCTTCTCTTCTTCTTCTTTCTCATTCTTCTTCTTCTCATTCTTCTTCTTCTTATTCTTCTTTTTCTCATTCTTCTTCTTCTCATTCTTCTTCTCATTCTTCTTCTTCTCATTCTTCTTCTTCATTCTTTTTTCTTCTCATTCTTCTTCTCATTCTTCTTCTCATTCTTTTCTCTTCTTCTTCTTCTTCTCATTCTTCTTCTCATTCTTCTTCTCATTCTTCATCTTCTCATTCTTATTCTCATTCTTCTTCTTCATTCTTCTTCTTCTCATTCTTCTTCTTTCTTCTTCTTCTCATTCTTCTTCTTCTCATTCTTCTTCTTCTCATTCTTCTTCTAATTCTTCTTCTTCTCTTTTTCTTCTTCTTCTCATTCTTCTTCTTCTCATTCTTCTTCTCATTCTTCTTCTTCTCATTCTTCTTCTTCTCATTCTTCTTCTTTCTTCACATTCTTCTTCTCATTCTTCTTCTTCTTCTTTTTTTCTTCTTCTGCTTCTTCTTCTTCTTATTCTTCTTCTTCTCATTCTTCTTCTTCCTCATTCTTCTTCTCATTCTTCTTCTTCTCATTCTTCTTCTCTTCTTCTCATTCTTCTTCTTTTTCTTTTTCTTCTTCTTCTTCTTAACTTCTTATTCTTCTTCTCAATTCTTTCTTCTTATTCTTCTTCTTCTCATTCTTCTTCTTCTCATTCTTCTTCTTCTCATTCTTCTTCTTATTCTTCTTCTCAATTTCTTCTTCTCATTCTTCTTCTCATTGTTCTTCTTCTTCTCATTCTTCATCTTCTTCTCTTCTCTTCTTCTAATTGTTCTTCTTACTTCATCTTCTTCTTCTCATTCTTCTTCTTCTCATTCTTCTTAATTCTCATTCTTCTTCTCATTCTTCTTCTCTTCTTTTCTTTCTTTCATTCTTCTTCTTCTCATTCTTCTTTTCTCATTCTTCTTCTTCTCATTCTTTTCTTCTCATTCTTCTTCTTCATTCTTAACTTCTTCTTTTTCTTCTTCTCATTCTTCTTTTCTCATTCTTCTTCTTCTCATTCTTCTTGTCATTCTTCTTCTTCTTTCTTCTCATTCTTCTTCTTCATTCTTCTTCTTCTCATTCTTCTTCATTCTCATTCTTCTTCTTCTAATTCTTTTCTTCTTCTTCATCTTCCGTTCTTCTTATTCATTCTTTCTTATTATTATTCTTCTTATTCTCATTCTTCTTCTTCTCATTCTTCTTCTCATTCTTCTTCTTTTCTCATTCTTCTTCTTCTTCTTCTCATTCTTCTTCTTCTCATTCTTCTTCTTCATTCTTCTTTTTCTTCTTCTTCTCATTCTTCTTCTTCTCATTCTTTTTTCTCATTTTCTTCTTCTTTTCATTCTTTTCTTCTCATTCTTCTTCTCATTCTTCTTATTCCCATTCTTCTTCTTATTCTTCTTTCATTCTTCTTCTTCTTTTTTCTTCTTCTTCTCATTCTCTTCTTCTTTTCATTCTTCTTCTTTTCTTCTTTTCTTATTCTTCTTCTTCTTCTTCTTCTCATTTCTTCTTCTCATTCTTCTTCTTCTCATTCTTCTTCTTATCAATCTTCTTCTCATTCTTCTACTTCTAATTCTTCTTCTCATTCCGCTTTTTCTCATTCTTCTTCTTATTATTCTTGTTCATATTCTTCTTCTCAATCTTCTTCTCATTCTTCTACTTCTAATTCTTCTTCTCATTTTAACTTCTTCTCTCATTTCTTCAAAGTCATTTCTTCTTCTCATTCTTCTTCTTTTTCATCCATTTGAAGGTTCTTCTGCTTTGCTTCTTTATTCTTCTTCAAATTCTTGTTCTTCATTTGGTTATTTTCTCTATTCTTTTTCTTAAACCTGATTTGATTCAATAAAAGCGACCTCTCGTTTCTTCTTTTCTTCTTAACTGCATTCACACCTCTTCTTCTTCTTATTCTTTTTCTCATTCTTCTTCTCATTCTTTTTTATTCTTTATTCTTCTATAAATCTCATTCTTTTTCTCATTCTTCTTGTCATTGTTCTTCTTACATTCTTAAATATTTCTTTTCTGTTCTTCTTCTTTCTTCTTCTTCTCATTCTTCTTCTTCACATTCTTCTTCTTCTCATTTCTTCTCTTCTTCTTCTCATTCTTCTTCTTATTCTTCTTCTTATTCTTCTTCTTCTCATTCTTCTTCTTCTTCTTCTTCTTCTCATCTTTTCTCATTCTTCTTCTTCTTCATTCTTATTATTTCTTCTTCTCATTCTTTTTCTCATTTCTTCATCTTCTCATTCTTCTTCTTCATTCTTCTTTTCCATTTTTTCTTCTCATTCTTCTGCTTCTCATTCTTCTTTCTTCTAATCATTCTTCTTCTTCTCATTCTTCTTCTTTCATTCTTCTTAAGTTCTTTTCTTCTCATTCTTCTTCTTCATCTTCTTCTTCTCATTCTTCTTCTTCTCATTCTTCTTCTTCTCATTCTTAACTTCTTCTCATTTCTTCTTCTCGTTTTCTTAACTTCTTCGTATTCTTCTTCTTCTTCTTCTTCTTCTCATTCTTCTTCTTCTTCTTCTTCTCATTCTTCTACTTCTCATTCTTCTTCCATTCATTCTTCTTCTCATTCTTCTTCTTCTCATTCTTCTTCTTCTCATTCTTCTTCTTATCTTTTCTCATTCTTCTTATCATTCTTCTTCTTCTTCTCATTCTTCTTCTTCTCATTCCTTCTTCTCATTTCTTCTTCTCATTCTTCTTCTTCTCATTCTTCTTCTTCTCATTCTTCTTTTTTCATTCTTCTTCTCATTCTTCTTCTTTCATTCTTCTTCTCATTCTTCTTCTTCTCATTCTTCTTCTTCTCATTCTTCTCTTCTTTTCTTCTTCTTCGTCTCATTCTTCTTCTCAATTCTTCTTTTTCTCATTCTTCTTCATTATTCTTCTCATTCTTCTTCTCATTCTTCTTCTCATTCTTCTTCTCATTCTTCTTCTTCTCATTCTATATCTTCTCATTTCCTCTTCTCATTCTTCTTCTCATTCTTCTTCTTATTCTTCTTCTTCATTCTTCTTCTCATCCGTTCTTTTACTACTTCTTCATTCTTCTTTTTACCCATTCTCTTCCTTTTCTTTTTCTTTTTCTCATTCTTTTCTTCTCATTCTTCTGCTTCTTCATTCTTTTTCTTCTCAATCTTCTTCTTCTCATTCTTCTTCTTTACATTCTTCTTCTCATTATTCTTCTTCTCATTCTTCTTCTTCACATTCTTCTTCTCATTCTTCTTCTTCGCATTTCTCTACTTCACATTCTCCTTCTCATTCTTCTTCTCATTCTTCCTCTTCAGATTCTTCTTCTTCACATTCTTTTTCTCATTCTTTTTCTTATCATTCTTCATCTCCTCGTTCTTCTTCTCATTCTTCTTCTTTCGCATTCTTCTTCTATTTATTCTTTTTCTCAATCTTCTTCTTCTTACTCTTCTTCTCATTCATCTTCTCATTCTTCTTTTCATTCTTCTTTTTATTCTTCTTCACATTCTTCTTCTTCTTCTAATTTTTCTTCTTCTCATTCTTCTTCTTCTCATTATTCTTCTCATTCTTCTTCTCCTCATTCTTTTTCTTCTCATTTCTTTTCTTGTCGTTCTTCTTCTAATTCTTCTTCTAATTCTTCTTCTGATTCTTTTTCTCATTTTTCTTCTTCTCATTCTACATCTTCTCATTCTTCTTCTTCTCAATCTTCTTCTTCTCATTCTTTTTCTTCTCATTCTTCTTCTTCTCATTCTTCTTCTTCTCATTCTTTTTCTTCTCATTCTTCTTCTTCTCATTCTTTTCCCTTCGATTCTTTTCATTCTTCATCTTCTCATTCTTCTTAACCATTCTCATTCTTCTTTTTCTCATTCTTCTTCTCATTTCTTCTTTTCTCATTCTTCTTCTTCTCATTCTTCTTAACCTCATTCTTCTTGTCATTTTCATCTTCTCATTCTTCTTTTTCATATTCTTCTTCTCATTCTTCTTCTTCTAATTCTTCTTCTTCTCATTCTTCTTCTCATTCTTCATCTTCTCATTCTTCATTCTTCTTTTCTTCTTCTTCTTTTCTTCTTCTTCTTCTTATTCTTCTTCTTCATTCATTCTTCTTCTCATTCTTCATCTTCTCATTCTTCTTCTTAGCATTCTTCTTCTTCTTATTTTTTCTTCTTCTTCTTCTTCACATCTTCTTCTTCATTCTTCTTCTCATTCTTCTTTTCTTCTTATTCTTCTTCTTCTTCTTCTCATTCTTCTTCTTCTCATTCTTCTTCTTCTCATTTTCTTCCTCTCATTCTTCTTCTCATTCTTCTTCTTCTCATTTTTCTTCTCATTTTTCTTCTTCTCATTCTTTTCTTCTCATTCTTCTTCTTCTCATTCTTCTTCCGTTCTCTTCTTTTCATTCTTTTTCTTTCTTTTCACTGCTTCTAATTCTTTTCTTCTCATTCTTCTTATTCTTCTTCTTCTTCTCATTTCTTCAATCTTCTTAACATTTCTTCATCTTTTCTTTTACTTCTCATTCTTCTTCTTCTCAATCTTCTTCTTCTCATTCTTCTTCTTCAATTCTTCTTCTTGTCATTCTTCTTCTTGTCATTCTTAACCAGCATTATTCTTAACGTCTTCTTATAAAAGTCGCATTTTCTTCTTCCTCATATCTTCTTCTAATTCTTCTTCATCATTCTTAACTTCTTCACATTCTTCTTCTCATTCATTCTTCTTCTCATTTCTTCTTCTTCTCATTCTTAATTCTTTTTTATTTTTCTTCTCATTCTTTTTCTTCATTCTTCTTCTTCTTCATTCTTCTTCCCTCTCATTCTTAACTTCTTATTCTTTTTTTCTTCTTCTTTTTCTCATTCTTTTCTTCGTTCTTTTCTTATCTTCTCGTTTTCTTCTCATTTTCTTCTTCTCATTCTTCTTATTTACCATTCTTTTTCTTAATCTTCTTGTTCTTCTCATTTCTTTCATTGTTTCATTCTTCTTTTTATTCTTCTTCTCGTCTTCTCATTAACTATTACCATTCTATATATTCTCATTCTTCTTTCATTCTTCTTCTTCAAACTTCATCTAATTCTTCTTTTTCTTATTCTTTCTTTTCTTCTTCTTCTTATTCTTCTTATTTAAAATCTTCTTCTTTTCTCATTTTTCTTCTTCCGTTATTCTTCTTCTCATTCTTCTTCTTCTCATTCTTCTTAATTTTCTTCTCATTCTTCTTCTTCTTCTCATTCTTCTTCTCATTCTTCTTCTTCATTCTTCTTCTTCTCAATTCTTCTTCTTCTCATTTTCTTCTTCATATTCTTCTTCTCATTCTTTTCTTCTCATTCTTCTTTTCTCTTTCTTCTTCTCATTCTTTTTCTTCTAATTCTTCTTCTTTCATTCTTATCCTCTCATTCTTCTTCATGTCTTTTCTTTTCATTCTTTCTTTCGTTCTTAACTTCTCATTCTTCTTCTTGTTTCTTCTTCTTTTCATTCTTCATCTTCTCATTCTTCTTCTTCTTTCTTTTCTTCTTTTCTTCTTCTTCTCATTTTTCTTTTTCTTCTTCTTCTCATTCTTCTTTTTCGTCTTCTTTTTTTCTTTGCTTCTCATTTTTCTTCTCATTCTTCTTCTTATTCTTCTTTCTCATTCTTCTTCTTTATTCTTTTCTCAATTTCTTCTTCATTCTTACTTTTCTTCTTCTTCTTCTTCTTCTTCTTCACATTCTTATCTTGTCATTCTTCTTCTTCTTCTTTCTTTTCTTCTCATTCTTCTTCTTCTCATTCTTCTTCTTCTCATTCTTCTTCTTCTCGTTTCTTCTTCTTCTTCTTATAAATTTTCTTCTTCTCATTCTTTATCTTCTCATTCTTCTTCTTCTTCTTCTTCTCATTCTTCTTCTTCACTCTTCTTCTTCTCATTCTTCTTCTTCTCATTCTTCATTTCTTCCCACATTCTTCTTCTCATTCTTCTTCTTCTCATTCTTCTTCTTCTCATTCTTGTCCTCATTCTTCTTCTTGTTCTTCTTCTTCTCATTCTTTATCTTCTTGTATTCTTCTTCTTCTTCTTTTTCTTCTCATTCTTCTTCTTCTCATTTTCTTCTTCCCATTCTTCTTAAATCTTCTTCTTTCTTATTCTTTTCTTCCAATTCTTCTTCTTAATCATTCTTCTTTTTCACATTCTTATCCTTCTTTTCTTCTTCTTCTCATTCTTCTTCTCAATTCCTTCTTCTCGTTCTTCTTCTTCTCATTTTCTTCTTCTCATTCTTCTTCTTCTCATTCTTCTTCTCATTCTTCTTCTTCTCATTCTTTTCATTCTCATTCTTTTTTCATTCTTCTTCTCATTCTTCTTCTTCATTCTTCTTCTTCTCATTCTTCTTCTCATTCTTCTCATTTTCTTTTTCTCATTCTTCTTTCTTCTTCTTCTTCTTCTTCTTCTCATTCTTCTTTTTCATTCTTCTTCTTCTTTCCTCTTTTCTTTTTCTATCTTCTTTATCGTCTTCTTCTTCATTCTTCTTCTCCCGCATTTTCTTCTTCTTATTCTCCTTTGTATTCTTCTTCTTTTCTTCTTCTTCTCATTTTCTTCTTCTCATTCTTCTTCTTCTTCTTCTTTTTATTTAACTTTATTCTTCTTACCATTTTTGTATCTTCCATTTTTCTTCTTCCCCCTCACCGTTCTTGTTTTTATTCTTCATTCTTCTCCTCATTCTTCTTCTATTTCTTCTTCTTCTCAATCTTGTTCTTCTCATTTCTTCTTCTCTTCTCATTCTTCTTCTTCTTCTTCTCATCTTCTTCTCATTCTTCTTCTTTCTTAACACCATTCTTCTTCTTCTCATTCTTCTTCTTCGCATTCTTACTTCATTCTCCTTCCTTTTCTTATTTCTTCTTCTTCATTCTTCTTCTTCTTCTTATTTATTCTTTTCTCATTCTTTTCCTCTTCTCATTCTTCATCTTCTCGTTCTTCTTCTCATTTCTTCTTCTTCCCATTCTTCCTCTTCTAATTCTTCTTCTTAATTCTTATTTCTTCTTACTTTTTTTTTATTCTTCTTCTTCACTTCTTTTTCATTCTTCTTTTCTCATTCTTCTTCTTCTCACATTCTTTTTTTCCTCTCATTCTTCTTCTTTCTTAATCTTCTCATTCTTCTTCTTTTCTCATTTCTTTTTCTTCTCATTCTTCATCTTCCCATTCTTTTTCCTTCTTCATTCTTCTCATTCTTCTTTTCTCATTCTTCTTCTTTGCATTCTTCTTCTTCTCATTCTTCTTTCTTCCTTTTTATTCATCTTCTCATTCTTCTTCTTCTCATTTCTTCTTCTTCTTTATTCTTTTCTCCTCTTCTTCTCATTCTTCTTCTTCTCATTTCTTCTTCTTCTCATTCTTGTTCTTATACCATTTCTTCTTCTTCATTTCTTCTCTTTCTTTTCTTCCATTCTTCTTCTTCTCATTCTTCTTCTTCACATTCTTCTTCTTCTCATTTCTTTTTTTAATTTCTTATTCTTCTTCTTCTTCTCATTCTTCTTCTTCTCATTTTTCATCTTCATTCTTATTTCTTCTCATTCTTCTTCTCGTTTCTTCTTCTTTTCGTTCTTCTTCTTCCATTTTCTTCTATTCTTCTTCTTCCACATTCTTTTCTTCTCATTCTTCTTCACATTTCTTCTTCTCATTCTTCTTAATTCTTCTTCATTCTTCTTCTTCTCATTCTTCTTCTTCTCATTCTTAACTGCTTCTCATTCTTCTCATTCTTCTTCTTATTCTTCTTCTTCACGTTCTTGTTCTTCCCATTCTTAACTTCTTCACATTCTTTTTCTTATTCTTCTTCATTCTTCTCATTCTTCTTCTTCATTCTTCTTCTTCTCATTCTTCTTCTTCTCATTCTTTTTTCTCAATCTTCTTCTTCTTCTTCTTCTTCTCATTCTTCTTCTTCACATTCTTTTCTTCCTCATTCTTCTTTTCATTCTTCTTCTTCTTATTCTTACTTCTTCTCATTCTTCTTCTTCCCGTTCTTCTTCTTCCATTCTTCTTCTCCTTTTCTTTTTCTCAATGTTCTTTTCTTCTCTTCTTCTCATTCTTCTTCTCATTCTTCTTCTCATTCTTCTTTTTTATTCTTCTTCTTCTCATTCTTCTTCTTCATCGTTCTTCTTCTTCTCGTTTCTTCTTCTTCATTCTTCTTCTTCTCATTCTTCTTCTTCACATTCTTAACTTCTCATTCTTCTTCTTCTCATTCTTCTTCTTCATTCTTTTTTCTTCTCATTTCTTCTCCTTTTCATTCTTCTTCTTTTTTTTCTTCTTCTTCTCATTCTTCTTCTTCTCATTCTTTTTCTTTTTATTTTTCCTCTAATTCTCTTCTTCTCATTCTTTTTCTTCTCATTCTTCTTCGTCTTCTTCTTCTTCTTCTTCTTCTTCTCGTTCTTCTTCTTCTCATTCTTCTTCCATTCTTCTTCTTCTCATTTTCTACTTCTCATTCTTCTTCTTTTTATTCTTAACTCATTGTTCTTTTTCTCATTCTTCCTTTTTTTCTTCTTCTCAATCTTCTTCTTTTTCATTCTTCTTTCTTTATTCTTCTTCTTCTCCTCCTTCTTCTTTTCATTCTTCTTCTTCTTCATTCTTCTTCTCATTCTTCTTCTTCATTCTTCTTCATTCTTCTCTCAAATTTATTCTTCTTCTTATTCTTCTTCTCATTTCTTTTTCTTCTTCTTTCTTTTCTTAACTTCTTCTTCTTCTCATTCTTCTTCTTCTCATTCTTCTTCTTCCCACTCTTCTTTTACCATTCTTCTTCTTCTTCTTTTCTTCTCATTCTTCTTCTTCTTCTTCTTTTCTCATTCTTCTTTTTTATTCTTCTTCGTTCTTCTTCTTCATTTTTCTTCTTTTTCTTCTTATTTCGTTCATTATTCTTCTCATTCTTCTTCTTCTCAATCTTCTTCTTCTCATTCTTCTTCTTCTCATTCTTCTTCTTCTCATTCTTCTTCTTCTCATTCTTCTTCTTCTCATTCTTCTCATTCTTTTCTTCTTCTCATTCTTCTTCTTCACATTCTTCTTCTCATTCTTCTTCTTCCACATTCTTAACTTCTTCTCATTCTTCTTCACATTCTTACCATTTCTTAACTTCTTTCATTCTTCTTCTTCTAATTCTTCTTCTTCTCATTCTTCATCTTCTCATTCTTCTTCTTCTCATTTTTTTTTTCATTCTTCTTCTTCTAATTCTTCTTATTCTCATTCTTCTTGTTCTCATTCTTCTTCTTCACATTCTTCTTCTTCTTCTTCTTCTTCTCATTCTTCTTCTCATTCTTCTTCTCATTCTTCTTCTTCTCAATCTTCTTCTAATTCTTCTTCTTTTCATTCTTCTTCTTCTCAATCTTCTTCTAATTCTTCTTCTTTTCATTCTTCTTCTTCTCATTCTTCTTCTTCATTCTTCTTCTTCATTCTTCTTTTCTTCTCATTCTTCTTCTCTTCTCATTCTTCTTCTCATTTCTTCTTCTTCCATTCTTCTTCTTAATTCTTTTTCTATCATTCTTCTTAACCGTTTTTTTTCTTAACTGCTTATTCTTCTTCTCATTCTTCTTCCTCATTCTTCATCTTCTCATTCTTCTTCTTCTCATTCTTCTTCTTCTCATTCTTCTTCTTCATTCTTTTTTCTCATTCTTCTTCTTCTCATTCTTTTCTTCTCATTCTTTTTCTCTTCTTCTTCTTCTTCTTCTCATTCTTTTCTCATTCTTCTTCTCATTCTTCTTCTTCACATTCTTTTCTTATTCTTCTTCTTCTTCTCATTCTTTTTTCTCATTCTTCTTCTTCTCGTTTTCTTTTCTCATTCTTCTTCTTCTCCTCATTCTTCTTGACTCATTCTTCTTCTTTTTCTCTTCTTCTTCTTCTCATTCTTCTTCTCATTCTTCTTTTTCTCATTCTTCTTCTTCTCATTCTTCTTCTCATTCTTCTTCTCATTTCTTCTTCTTATTCTTCTTCTTCTTCTTCTTCTTCTTCTTCTCATTCTTCTTCTTCTCATTTCTTCTTCTTCTCATTCTTCTTCTTCTCATTCTTCTTCTTTCTTCTTTTTCTTCATTAATTCTTCTTCTTCTCCTTCTTCATCTTCTCTCATTCTTCTTCTCATTTCTTCTTCTTCTTCTTCTTCTCATTCTTCTTTTTCTTCTTCATTCTCCTTTCTTTCTCATTCTTCTTCTTCTTATTATTTCTTCTTCTAATTCTTCTTCCTTCTGATTCTTCCTCATTATTCTTCTTCTTCTTCCCATTCTTCTTCTCATTCTTTTTCATTCTTCTTATTCTTCATCTTCTCATTTCTTCTTCTTCTAATTCTTCTTCTTCACATTTCTTCTTCTATCATTCTTCTTCTTCATTCTTCTTCTTCTTCTTCTCATTCTTCTTATCTTCTCATTCTTCATGTCATTCTTCTTCTCATTCTTCTTTTTTTCATCTTCTCATTCTTCTTCTTCTTTCTTGTTCTCATTCTTCTTCTTCTTTTTATTCTTCTTCTTCATTCTTCTTCTTCTCATTTTCTTCTTCTTTTCTTATCATTCTTCATCATTTCTTCTTCTTCTTCATCTTCTCATTCTTCTTCCCATTCTTCTTCTTCTTATTCTTCTTCTCATTTCTTCTTATTTCTCATTCTTCTTCTTCTCATTTCTTCTTCTTCATTCTTCTTATCTTTCTCATTCTTCATCTTCTCATTCTTCTTCTCATTTTTTCATCTCATTCTTCGGTCATTCTCATTCTTCTTCTCACATTCTTCTTCTTCTCATTCTTAACTTCTTCTTTCTTAACTTTTTTTCTTAACTTCTCATTCTCTCATTCTTCTTACATTTTCTTCTTCTTCGTTCTTCTTCTTCTTTCTTCTTCTTCTAATTCTTTCTTCTTCTCATTCTTCTTCTCATTCTTCTCTTTCTTTTTCTTCTTAATTCTTCTTCTTCATTTCTTCTTCTTCTCATTCTTTTCTTCTTATTCTTCTTCTTCTCATTCTTCCTTTCTTCTTCTTCTTCATTCTTCTTCATCTCATTCTTCATCTTCTCACATTCTTCTTCTCATTCTTCTTCTTCGTCATTCTTCTTCTTCTCATTTTCTTCTTCTCATTCTTCTTCTTCTTCTCGTTCTTCTTCTTCTCATTCTTATCTTCTCGTTCCTCTTCTTCTCATTCTTCTTCATCATTTCTTCTTCTCATTCTTCTTCTTCTAATTCTTCTTCTTCATTCTTCTTCTTCATTCTTCTTCTTTTCATTCTTCTTCTTTCATTCTTCTTTCTTCATCTTCTCATTCTTCTTCTTCAATCTTCTTCTTCTCGTTTTATTCTTCTTCACATTCTTCTTCTCTTCTTCTCGTTCTTCTTCTTCTCATTCTTCTTTTTCTCTTCTTCTTCTTCAAATTCTTCTTCTCATTCTTTTTTCTTCTAATTCTTCTTCTTCTTCTTCATTTCTTATTCTTCTTGTTCTTATTCTTCTTGTTCTCATTCTTCTTCTTCACATTCTTCTTCTTCTCATTTCTTCTTCTTCATCATTCTTCATCTTCTCATTCTTCTCTTCTCAATCTTCTTCTTCTCATTTTCTTCTTCTTATTTCTTCTTCTTCTCATTTCTTCTTCTTCATTCTTTTTTCTTCTCATCTTCTTCTTCTTCTTCTTCTTCTTTCTTCTTCTTCACATTCTTCTTCTCATTCTTCTTTTTCTCATTCTTCTTCTTCCATTCTTCTTCTTCCATTCTTTTCTTCTTCATTCTTCTTCTTCATTCTTCTTCTCATTCTTCTTCTCATTCTTCTTCTTCTTCTAATTCTTCTTCTTCTCATTCTTCTTTTTCATTCTTCTTTCATTCTTTTCTTCATCTCATTCTTTGCTCATTCTTCTTCTTATTCATCTTCTCATTCTTCTTCTTCTCATTCTTCTTCTCTTCTTCTTCTTCTTCTTCTTCTTCTCATCTTCTAAGTCTTCTTCTTCTTCTCATTCTTCTTTTCTCATTCTTCTTCTTCTTCATTCTTCCGTCTTCTCATTCTTCTTTTCATTCTTCTTCTTAATTCTTCTTCTTACCATTTTCTTCTTCTCGACTTTCTTCTTAACTTCTTGCTTTCTTCTTCTCATTCTTCTTTTCACATTCTTCTTCTTCTCATTTCTCTTCTCATTCTTCTTCTTTCGATTCTTCTTCTTCTCATTCTTCTTCTTCTCATTCTTTTTCATCTCATTTTTCTTCATTCTTAATTCTTCTCATTCTTCTTCTTCATTCTTCTTCTTCTCATTCTTCTTCTTCTTCTTCTTCTTCTCATTTCTTCTTCTTAACATTCTTCTTACTCGTTTCTTAACTTCTTCATTTTTCTTCTCATTCTTCTTCTCATTCTTCTTCTCATTTTCTTCTTCTCATTCTTCTTCTTCTCATTCTTCTTCTTCTCATTCTTCTTCTTCACTTCTTCTTCTCATTCTTCTTCTTCACATTCTTCTTCTCATTCTTCCTCTTCTCATTCTTAACTTTTCTTCTTCTTCTTTCATTCTTCTTTGCTTCTTCAATCTTCTCATTCTTCTTCTTCTACTTCTTCTCATTTCTTCTTCTTCTCATTCTTCTTCTTTTCATTCTTCTTCTTCTCATTCTTCTTCTTCTTATTCTTCTTCTTTTCATTCTTCTTCTCATTCTTCTTCTTCTCATTCTTCTTCTTATTCTTCTTCTTCTCATTCTTCTTCTAATTCTTCTTCTTTTCATTCTTCTTCTTCTCCATTCTTCTTCTTCTCATTCTTCTTCTTCTCATTTCTTCTTCTTCATTCTTCTTCTCATTCTTCTTCTTCTAATTCTTGTTCTTCTCATTCTTCTTCTTCTCATTCGTTCTTCTTCTTCTCATTCTTCTTCTTCTCATTCTTCTTCTTCTCATTCTTCTTCTTCTAATTCTTCTTCTTCTCATTCTTTCTTTCTCATTCTTCTTCTTCTCATTCTTCTTCTTCTCATTCTTCTTTTTCTCATTCTTCTTCTTCTCATTCTTCTTCTTCACATTCTTCATCTTCTCATTCTTCTTTCATTAACATTTTTTTCTTCTTCTCATTCTTCTTCATCTCATTCTTCTTCTAATTCTTCTTTTTCATCTTCTTTCTCATTTTTTCTTCTCCTTCTTCTTCTTCTCATTCTTCCTCTCATTCTTCTTCTTCTCATTCTTCTTCTTCTCATTTCTTCTTCTCATTCTTCTTCTTCTCATTCTTCTTCTTCTCATTCTTCTTCTTCTCATTCTTCTTCTAATTCTTCTTCTTCTCATTCTTCTTCTTCTCATTCTTCTTCTTCTCATTCTTCTTCTTCATTTCTTCTTCTTCACATTCTTCTTCTTCTCATTCTTCTTCTTCTCATTCTTCTTCTTCACATTCTTCTTCTTCACATTCTTCTTCTTATTCTTTTTCTTCTCATTCTTCTTCAATTCTTCTTTTTCATTCTTCTCTTTTCTTCTTCTTCTTCTTCTTCTCATTCTTCTTCTTCACATTCTTCTTCTTCTCATTCTTCTTCTTCTCATTTTCTTCTTATTCTTCTTCTTCTTCTCATTCTTCTTCTTCTCATTCTTCTTCTCATTCTTCTTCTTCACATTCTTCTTCTTCTCATTCTTCTTCTTTTTCTTCTTCTTCTCATTCTTCTTCTTCTCATTTTCTTCTTCATATTCTTCTTCTTTTTATTCTTCTTCTCATTCTTCTTCTTCTCATTCTTCTTCTTCTCATTCTTCTTCTTCTCATTCTTCTTCTCATTCTTCTTCTTCTCATTCTTCTTCTAATTATTCTTTTCTGATTCTTCTTCTCATTTTCTTCTTCTCATTCTTCTTCTTCTCATTCTTCTTCTTCTCATTCTTTCTTCTTCTCATTCTTCTTCTTCTCAATTCTTCTTCTCATTCTTCATCTTCTCATTCTTCTTCTTTTTATTCTTCTTCTTCTCATTCTTCTTCTCATTCTTCTTTCACATTCTTCTTCTCATTTTTCTTCTTCTCATTCTTCTTCTTCTAATTCTTCTTCTCATTCTTCTTCTTCTCATTCTTTTTCTTCTTCTTCTTCTTCTTCCACTTCTTCTTCTCATTCTTCTTCTTCTCATTCTTCTTCTTCTCATTCTTCTTCTTCTCATTCCTCTTCTTCTCATTCTTCTTCTTCTCATTCTTCTTCTTCTCATTCTTCTTCTTCTCATTCTTCTTCTTCTCATTCTTCTTCTTCTCTCATTTCTTCTTCTTCTCATTTCTTCTTTTTACTTCTTCTTCTCATTCTTCTTCTCATTCTTCTTTTTATTCATCTTCTCATTCATCTTCTTCTCAATCTCTATCTTCTCATTCCTCTTCTTCTCCTTCTTCTTCATCTCATTCTTCTTCTCATTCTTCTTCTTCTCATTCTTCTTCTTCTCACTTCTTCTTCTTCTTCTTCTTCATTCTTCTTAACTTCCATTCTTCTTCTTCTCATTCTTTCTTCTTCTTCTTCACATTCTTCTTCTTCTCATTCTTCTTCTTCTCATTCTTCTTCTTCATTCTTCTTCTTCTCATTCTTCTTCTCATTCTTCTTCTTCTCATTCTTCTTCTTCTCATTCTTCTTCTTCATTCTTCTTCTTTTTTCTTCTCATTCTTCTTCTTCTCATTCTTCTTCTTCTCATTCTTCTTCTTCTCTTATTCTTCTTCTTCTCATTCTTCTTCTTCTAATTCTTCTTCTTCTCATTCTTCTTCTTCTTCTTCTTCTTCTCATTCTTCTTCTTCTTCTTCTTCTTCTCATTCTTCTTCTTCGTCTTCTTCTTCTTCTTCTTCTTCTTCTTCAATTCTTCTTCTTCTCATTCTTCTTCTAATTCTTCTTCTTCTTCATTTCTTCTTCTTCTCAATCTTCTTCTTCTCATTTTACTTCTTCACATTCTTCTTCTCATTCTTCTTCTTCTCATTCTTCTTCTTCTCATTCTTCTTCTTCTCATTCCTCTTCTTCTTATTCTTCTTCTCATTCTTCTTCTCATTTTTTCTTCTCATTCTTTTTCTTCTTTTTCTTCTTCTCATTCTTCATCTTCTCATTCTTCTTCTTCTCATTCTTCTTCTTCTCATTCTTCTTCTTCTAATTCTTCTTCTCATTCTTCATCTTCTCATTCTTTTTGTTCTTATTCTTCTTCTTCACAATATTCTTCTCATTCTTCTTTTCCACATTCTTCTTCTCATTCTTCTTCCTCTCATTCTTCTTCTTCATTCTTCTTTTCTAATTCTTCTTCTTCTCATTCTTCTTCTTATTCTTCTTCATTCTTCTTCTTCTTCTTCTTCTCATTCTTCTTCTTCTCATTTCTTCTTCTCATTCTTCATCTTCTCATTCTTCTTCTCATTCTTCTTCTTCTTCTTCTTCTTCTCATTTCTTCTTCTTCTCATTCTTCTTCTTCTCATTCTTCATTTTCTCATTCTTCTTCTTCTCATTCTTCTTCTTCTCATTCTTCTTCTTCTCATTCTTCATCTTCTCATTCTTCTTCTCATTCTTCTTTTTATTCTTCTTCTCATTCTTCTTCTCTTCTTCTTCTTCTCATTCTTCTTCTTCTCATTCTTCTTCTTCTCATTCTTATCTTCTCATTCTTCTTCTTTCTTATTTTTCTTCATTTTCTCATTCTCTTCTTCTTCATTCTTCTTCTTCTCATTCTTCTTCTTCATTCTTCTTCTTCTCATTCTTCTTCTTCTTATTCTTCTTCTTCTCATTCTTCTTCTTCTCATTCTTCTTCTTCTCATTCTTCTTCTTCTCATTCTTCTTCTCTTCTTCTCATTCTTCTTCTTCCCATTCTTCTTCTTCACATTCTTCTTCTTCTCATTCTTCTTCTTCACATTCTTCTTCTTCTCATTCTTCTTCTTCTTTTTCTTCTTCTTCTTTCTTCTTCTCATTCTTCTTCTTCTTCTTCTTCTTCTTTTCATTCTTCTTCTTCTTCTTCTTCTTCTTAACTTCATTCTTCTTACTTTTCTTCTTCTTCTTCTTCTCATTCTTCTTCTTCTTATTCTTCTTCTTCTCATTCTTCTTCTTCTCATTCTTCTTCTTCTCATTTTCTTCTTCTCATTCTTCTTCTTCATTCTTCTTTTCTTATTCTTCTTCTCATTCTTCTTCTTCTCATTCTTCTTCTTCTTCTTCTTCCGTTCTTCTTTTCTCATTTCTTCTTCTCATTTCTTCTTCTTCTCATTTCTTCTTCTTCATTCTTCTTCTTCTCATTCTTCTTCTTCTCATTCTTCTTCTTCATCATTCTTTTCTTCTCATTCTTCTTCTTCTCATTCTTCTTCTCATTCTTCTTCATTCTTTTTCTTTCTTCTTCTCATTCTTCTTCTTACCGTTTTCTTCTTCTCATTCTTCTTCTTCTCATTCTTCTTCTTCTCATTCTTCTTCTTCTCATTCTTCTTCTTCACATTCTTCTTCTTCTCATTCTTCTTCTTCATTCTTCTTCTTCTTCTTCTTCTCATTCTTCTCATTCTTCATTCTTTTATCATTCTTCTTCTGCTCATTCTTCTTCTCATTCTTGTTCTTCTATTCTTTTCTCATTCTTCTTCTTCTCATTCTTCTTCTTCTTCTCATTCTTCTTCACATTCTTTCTTCTCATTCTTTTCTCATTCTTCTTCTTATTCTTCTTCTCATTCTTCTTCTTCTCATTCTTCTTCTTCTCATTCTTCTTCTCATTCTTCTTCTTCTCATTCTTCTTCTTCTTTTCTTTTTCTCATTCTTCTTCTTCTCATTCTTCTTCTCATTCTTCTTCTTCTCATTCTTCTTCTCATTCTTCTTCTTCTCATTCTTAATCTTCTCATTCTTCTTCTTCTTCTTCTTCATTCTTCTTCATTATTCTTCTTCTCATTCTTCTTTCTTCTTTTTTATTCTTCTTCTTCATTCTTCTTCTTCTCATTCTTATCTTCTCATTCTTCTTCTTCTCATTTTTTTTCTTCTTCATTCTTCTTCTTTCTTCTTCTTTTTCTTCTCATTCTTCTTCTTCTCATTCTTTATCTTCTTCATCTTCTTCTTCATTCTTTTCTTCTCATTCTTCTTCTTCATTCTTTTTCTTCTCATTTCTTCTTCTTCTCATTCTTCTTCTTCTCATTCTTTTTCTTCTCATTCTTCTTCTTCTCATTCTTTATCTTCTCATTCTTCTTCTTCTCATTCTTTATCTTCTCCATTCTTCTTCTCATTCTTCTTCTTTTTTCTTCTTATTCTTCTTCTTCTTCTTCTTCTTCTTCTTCTTCTTCTTCTTCTTCTCATTCTTCTTCTTCTCGTTCTTCTTCTCATTTTTCTTCTTCTCATTCTTCTTCTTTTTCTTCTTCTTCTCATTCTTCTTCTTCTCATTCTTCTTCTTCTCATTCTTCTTCTTCATTCTTCTTCTTCTTCTTCTCATTCTTCTTCTTCTTCATTCTTCTTCTTCTTCTTCTTCTCATTCTTCTTCTTCTCATTCTTCTTCTTCATTCTTCTTCTTCTTCTTTCTTCTTCTTCTCATTCTTCTTCTTCTCGATTTTCTTCTTCTCATTCTTCTTCTTATTCTTCTTCTCATTCTTCTTCCTCTTCTTTTTCTTCTTTCTTCTTCTTCTCATTCTTCTTCTTCTTTTCTTCTTCTCATTCTTCTTCTTCTCATTCTTCTTATCATTCTTCTTTTTATTCTTCTCTTCTTCTTCTCTTCTTCTTCTTCTTATTCTTCTTCTCATTCTTCTTCTTCTCATTCTTCTTCTTCTCATTTCTTCTTCTTCTCATTCTTCTTCTTCTCATTCTTCTTCTTATTCTTTTCTTGTCATTCTTCTCTTTTTTATTCTTCTTCTCATTCTTCTTCTTCTCATTCTTCTTTCTTCTTCTTCATTCTTCTTCTCATTCTTCTTCTCATTCTTCTTTTCATTCTTCTTCTTCTCTTCTTCTTCTTCTTCTTCTTAATTCTTCTTCTTCTTTTCATTCTTCTTCTCATTCTTCTTCTTCTTATTCTTCTTCTTCTCATTCTTCTTCTTCTTCTTTTTTCTTCTTCTTCTCATTCTTCTTCTTCTCATTCTTCTTCTTCTTTCTTCTTCTTCTCATTCTTCTTCTTCTCATTCTTTTTCTTCTCATTCTTCTTCTTCTCATTCTTTATCTTCTCATTCTTCTTCTTCTCATTCTTTATCTTCTCATTCTTCTTCTTCTCCTTCTTCTTCATCTCATTCTTCTTCTTCTTCTCTTTCATTCTTCTTCTTCTCATTCATTCTTTATCTTCTTCTTCTTCTTTTCTTCTCTTCTTCTTCTTAACTCATTCTTCTTCTTTCTTCTTCTTCTTCATTCTTCTTCTCATTCTTCTTCTCATTCTTCTTCTTCTCATTCTTCTTCTTCACTTCTTCTTCTCATTCTTCTTCTTCTTCATTTCTTCTTCTTCTCATTCTTCTTCTTCTTCTTCTTCTTCTTCTTCTTCTTCTTCTCATTCTTCTTCTTCTCATTTTCTTTTCATTCTTCTTCTTCTCATTCTTCTTCTTCTCATTCTTCTTCTTCATTCTTCTTCTTCTCATTCTTCTTCTTCTTATTCTTCTTCTTGTTCTTCTTCTTCTCATTCTTCTTCTTCTTCTTCTTCTTTCTTCATTTTATTTTCTTCTTCTTCTCATTCTTCTTCTTCTCATTCTTCTTCTTCTCATTTCTTCTTCTTCTCATTCTTCTTCTTCTCATTCTTCTTCTCATTCTTCTTCTTCTCATTCTTCTTCTTCTAATTCTTCTTTTTCTCATTCTTCTTCTTATTCTTTTCTTCTCATTCTTCTTCTTCTCATTCTTCTTCTTCTCATTCTTCTTCTTTCTTCTTCTCATTCTTCTTCTTCACTCGATCTTCTTCTTCTCATTCTTCTTCTTCTTTCTTCTTCTTCATTCTTCTTCTTCTTATTCTTCTTCTTCTCATTCTTCTTCTTCCTTCTCTTCTTCTTCTTTTCTCATTCTTCTTCTTCTCATTCTTCTTCTTCTCATTCTTCTTCTTCTCATTCTTCTTCTCATTCTTCTTCTCATTCTTCTTCTTCATTCTTCTTCTTCTCATTCTTCTTCTTCTATTTCTTCTTCTTTTCTTTTCTTCTTCTTCTTCTCATTCTTCTTCTTCTTCTTCTTCTTCTTCTTCTTCTTCTTCTTCTCATTCTTCTTCTTCTTCTTCTTCTTCTTCTTCTTCTTCTTCTCATTCTTCTTCTCATTCTTCTTCTTCTCATTCTTCTTCTCATTCTTCTTCTTCTCATTCTTCTTCTTCTTCTTCTTCTTCTTCTTCATTCTTCTTCTTCTCATTCTTCTCATTCTTCTTCTTCTCATTCTCTTCTTATTCTTCTTCTTCTCATTCTTCTTCTTCTCATTCTTCTTTCTCATTCTTCTTCTTCTTCATTCTTTTTCTTCTTCTTCTTCTCTTCTTGTTCTTCTTCTTCTTCTCATTCTTCTTCTTCTCATTCTTCTTCTTCTCATTCTTCTTCTTCTCATTCTTCTTCTCATTCTTCTTCTTCTCATTCTTTTTCTTCTTATTCTTCTTCTTCTCATTCTTCTTCTTCTTCTTCTTCTTTTCTTCTTCTTCTTCTTCTTCTCATTCTTTTCTTCTTCTTCTTTCTTCTTCTTCTCATTCTTCTTCTTATTCTTCTTCTTCTCATTCTTCTTCTTCTTAATTCTTCTTCTCATTCTTCTTCTTCTTATTCTTCTTCTCATTCTTCTTTTTCTTATTCTTCTTCTCCTCATTCTTCTTCTTCTTAATCTTCTTCTTCTCATTCTTCTTCTTCTTCTTCTTCTTTTCATTCTTCTTCTCATTCTTCTTCTTCTCATTTTCTTCTTCTCATTCTTCTTCTTTCTTCTTCTTCTCATTCTTCTTCTTCTCATTCCTTTTCTTCTCATTCTTCTTCTTCATTCTTCTTTTCTTCTCATTCTTCTTCTAATTATTCTTTTTTCTCATTCTTCTTCTTCTTCTTCTTCTCATTCTTCATTCTTCTTTTCTTCTTCTTCTTCTTCTTCTTCTTCTCATTCTTCTTCTTCTAATTCTTCTTCTTCTCATTCTTCATCTTCTCATTCTTTTTCTTCTTCTTCTTCTTCACATTCTTCTTCTCATTCTTCTTTTCCACATTCTTCTTCTCATTCTTCTTCTTCTCATTCTTCTTCTCATTCTTCTTCTTCACATTCTTCTTCTTATTCTTTTTCTCATTCTTCTTCTTCTTCTTTTTCTCATTCTTCTTTTCTTTTCTCATTCTTCTTCTTCTCATTCTTCTTCTCATTCTTTTCTCATTCTTCTTTCTTCTTCTTTTCATTCTTCTTCTTACCATTCTTCTTCTTCTCATTCTTCTTCTTCTTATTCTTCTTCTTCATTCTTCTTCTTCTCATTCTTCTTCTTCTTTTTTTCTTCTTCTCATTTTCTTCTTTTCATTCTTCTTCTTCTCTTTTCTTCTCGTTTCTTCTTCTTCTTCTTTTTATTCATCTTCTCATTCTTCTTCTTCTCATTCTTTATCTTCTCATTCTTCTTCTTCTCATTCTTTATCTTCTCATTCTTCTTCTTCTCATTCTTCTTCTTCTCATTCTTCTTCTTCTCATTCTTCTTCTTCTCATTCTTCTTCTTCATTCTTCTTCTTCTCATTCTTCTTCTTCTCATTTCTTCATCTTCTCATTCTTCTTCTTCTCATTCTTCTTCTTCTCATTCTTCTTCTCATTCTTCTTCTTTATTCTTCTTCTTCTTCTTCTTCTCATTCTTCTTCTTCTCATTCTTCTTCTTCTTCTCATTCTTCTTCTTCTCATTCTTCTTCTTTTCTTCTTCTTCTCATTCTTCTTCTTCTCATTCTTCTTCTTCATTCTTCTTCTTCTCATTCTTCTTCTTCTCATTCTTCTTCTTCTCATTTTTTCTTTTCATTCTTCTTCTTCTTCTTCTTCTTCTCATTTTTCTTCTTCTTCATTCTTCTTCTTCTCATTCTTCTTCTTCTCATTCTTCTTCTTCTCATTCTTTTTCTTCTCATTCTTCTTCTTCTCATTCTTCTTCTTCTTCTTCTTCTTCTTCTCTTCTTCTTCTCATTCTTCTTCTTCTTCATTCTTCTTCTTCTCATTCTTCTTCTTCTCATTCTTCTTCTTCTCAATCTTCTTCTTCTCATTCTTCTTCTTCTCATTCTTCTTCTTCTTCTCATTCTTCTTCTTCTCATCTTCTTCTTCTCATTCTTCTTCTTCTTCTTCTTCTCATTCTTCTTCTTCTCATTCTTCTTCTTCTTCTCTTCTTCTTCTCATTTCTTCTTCTCATTCTTCTTCTTCTCATTCTTCTTCTTCTCATTCTTCTTCTTCTAATTCTTCTTTTCTCATTCTTCTTCTTCATTCTTCTTCTTCTCATTCTTCTTCTTCTCATTCTTCTTCTTCTCATTCTTCTTCTTCTCATTCTTCTTCTTCTTCATCTTCTTCTTCTCATTCTTCTTCTTCTTCTTCTTCTTCTTCTCATTCTTTTCTTCTTCTTCTTCTTCTTCTCATTCTTCTTTTCCCATTCTTCTTCTTTTCTTCTCATTCTTCTTTCTTCTTCTTCTTCTTCTTCTTTTTCTCATTCTTCTTCTTATTCTTTTTTCTCATTCTTCTTCTTGTTCTTCTTTTTCTCATTCTTCTTCTCATTCTTCTTCTCATTCTTCTTCTTATTCTTCTTCTTTTCTTCTTTATTCTTCTTCTTTTTATTCTTCTTCTTCATTCTTCTTTTCATTCTTCTTCTTCTCATTCTTCTTCTTCTCATTCTTCTTCTTCTCATTCTTCTTCTCATTCTTCTTCTCATTCTTCATTCTTCTTCTTTCTTCTTCTTCTTTTCTTCTTCTTTATCATTCTTCTTCTTCTCATTCTTCTTCTTCTCATTCTTCTTCTCATTCTTCTATCTTCTCATTCTTCTTCTTCTCATTCTTTTCTTCTCATTCTTCTTCTTCTCATTCTTCTATTGTTCTTCATTCTTCTTCTTCTCATTCTTTATCTTCTCATTCTTCTTCTTCTCATTCTTTATCTTCTCATTCTTCTTCTTCTCATTCTTTTCTTCTCATTCTTCTTCTTCTCATTCTTCTTCTTCTCATTCTTCTTCTTCATTCTTCTTCTTCTCATTCTTCTTCTTCTTCATTCTTCTTCTTCTCATTCTTCTTCTTCTCATTCTTCTTCTCATTCTTCTTCTTCTCATTCTTCTTCTTTTCTTCTTCTTCTCATTCTTCTTCTTTTCATTCTTTTTCTTCTCATTCTTCTTCTTCTCATTCTTCTTTTTCTTATTCTTCTTCTTCTCATTCTTCTTCTTCACATTCTTCTTCTTCTCATTCTTCTTCTCATTCTTTTTCTTGCATTCTTCATTCTTCTTCATTCTTCTTCTTCTCATTCTTCTTCTCATTCTTCTTCTTCTCATTCTTCTTCTTTTCTTCTTCTTCTCATTCTTCTTTCTCATTCTTTTCTCATTCTTCTTCTTCTCATTCTTCTTCTTCTCATTCTTCTTCTTCTCATTCTTCTTCTTCTAATTCTTCTTCTTCTCATTCTTCTTCTTCTCATTCTTCTTCTTATTCTTCTTCTTCTCATTCTTCTTCTCATTCTTCTTTTCTTATTCTTCTTCTTCTCATTCTTCTTCTTCTCATTCTTCTTCTTCATTCTTCTTTTCTCATTCTTCTTCATTCTTCTTCTTCTCATTCTTCTTCTTCTTCTTCTTCTTCATTCTTCTTCTTCTCATTCTTCTTCTTCTCATTCTTCTTCTTCTCATTCTTCTTCTTCTCATTCTTCATCTTCTCATTCTTCTTCTCATTCTTCTTCTTCTCATTCTTCTTCTAATTCTTCTTTTTCTCATTCTTTTTTATTCTTTTTTCTTCTTCTCATTCTTCATCTTCTCATTCTTCTTCTTCTCATTCATCTTCTTCTCATTCTTCTTCTTCTTCTTTCTTCTTCTTCTTCATTCTTCTTCTTCATTCATTCTTTTCTCATTCTTATTCTTCTTCTTCTTCTTCTTCATTCTTCTTTTCTTCTTCTTCTTCTTCTTTCTTTTCTTCTCATTCTTCTTCTCATTCTTCTTCTTCACATTCTTCTTCTCATTCTTCTTCTTCTCATTCTTCTTCTTCTTCTTCTTCTCATTCTTCTTCTTCATTCTTCTTCTTCATTCTTCTTTTTTCTTCTTCTTCTTCATTCTTCTTTTCATTCTTCTTTTTTCTTCTTCATTCTTCTTTTTCATTTCTTCTTCTTCTCATTCTTCTTCTTCTCATTCTTCTTCTCATTCTTCTTTTTATTCTTCTTCTCATTCTTTTCTTCATTCTTCTTTTTATTCTTCTTCTCATTCTTCTTCTTCTCATTCTTTATCTTCTCATTCTTCTTCTTCTCCTTCTTCTTCATCTCATTCTTCGTCTTCTCATTCTTCTTCTTCTCATTCTTCTTCTTCACATTCTTCTTCTTCTCATTCTTCTTCTTCACATTCTTCTTCTCATTCTTCTTCTTCTCATTTTCTTTTCATTCTTCTTCTTCTTCTTCTTCTTCTCATTCTTCTTCTTCTCATTCTTCTTCTTCTCATTCTTCTTCTCATTCTTCTTTTCTTTCTTCTTTTTATTCTTCTTCTCATTCTTCTTTTTATTCATCTTCTCATTCTTCTTCTTCTCATTCTTTATCTTCTCATTCTTCTTCTTCTCCTTCTTCTTCATCTCATTCTTCTTCTCATTCTTCTTCTCATTCTTCTTCTTCTCATTCTTCTTCTTCTCATTCTTCTTCTTCTTTTTCTTCTTCTTCTTATTCTTCTTCTTCTTCTTCTTCTTCTCATTCTTCTTCTTCTCATTCTTCTTCTTCTCATTCTTCTTCTTCTCATTCTTATTCTTCTCAATCTTCTTCTTCTCATTCTTCTTCTTCTTCTTCTTCTTTTCATTCTTCTTCTTCTCATTCTTCTTCTCATTCTTCTTCTTCTCATTCTTCTTTCTCATTCTTCTTCTTCATTCTTCTTTTCATTCTTCTTTTTTATTCTTCTTATTCTTCTTCTTCTCATTCTTCTTCTTTATTCTTCTTTTCTTCTCATTCTTCTTCTTATTCTTCTTCTTGTCATTCTTCTTGTCATTCTTCTTCTTCTCATTCTTCTTCTTCTCATTCTTCTTCTTCTCATTCTTCTTCTTCTCATTCTTCTTCTTCATTCTTCTTCTTCTCATTCTTCTTCTCCTTCTTCTTCTTCTCATTCTTCTTCTTTTCATTCTTCTTCTTCTTCTTTTCTTCTTCTTCTCATTCTTCTTCTTCTTGTTCATTCTTCTTCTTCTTCTTTCTTCTTCTCATTCTTCTTCTTTTATTCTTCTTCCCATTCTTCTCCTTCTCCTTCTTCTTCTCATTCTTCTTCCTTTCATTCTTCTTCACAATCTTCTTCTTCTCATTCTTCTTCTTCTCTTCTTCTTCTCATTCTTCTTCTTCTCATTTTTCTTCTTCTCATTCTTCTTCTTCTCATTCTTTCTTCTCATTTTCTTCTTCATTCTTCTTCTTCTCATTCTTCTTCTTCATTTCTTCTTCTTCTCATTCTTCTTCTTCTCATTCTTCTTCTTCTTCTTCTTCTTCTTCAATTCTTCTTCTTCTCATTCTTCTTCTTCACATTCTTCTTCTTATTCTTCTTCTTCTCATTCTTCTTCTTCTCATTCTTCTTCTTCTCATTCTTCTTCTTCACATTCTTCTTCTTCTCATTCTTCTTCTTCACATTCTTCATCTTCTCGTTGTTCTTCTCATTCTTCTTCTTCTCATTCTTCTTTTCTCATTCTTCTTCTTCTTCTTCATTCTTCTTCTTCTCTATTCTTCTTCTCATTCTTCTTGTTCTTATTCTTCTTGTTCTCATTCTTCTTCTTCTCATTCTTCTTCTTCACATTCTTCTTCTTCTCATTCTTCTTCTTCTCATTCTTCTTCTTCTCATTTTACTTCTTATTCTTCTTCTTCTCATTCTTCTTTTTCTTAATCTTCTTCTCATTCTTCTTCTTCTCAATCTTCTTCTTCTCATTCTTCTTCTAATTCTTCTTCTTTTCATTCTTCTTCTTCTCAATCTTCTTCTTCTCATTTACTTCTTCACATTCTTCTTCTCATTCTTCTTCTTCTCATTCTTCTTCTTCTCATTCTTTTCTTCTCATTCTTCTTCTCATTCTTCTTCCTCTCATTCTTCTTCTAATTATTCTTTTTCTGATTCTTTTTCTCATTTTTCTTCTTCTCATTCTTCATCTTCTCATTCTTCTTCTTCTCAATCTTCTTCTTCTCATTCTTCTTCTTCTAATTCTTCTTCTTCTCATTCTTCATCTTCTCATTCTTTTTTTTTCTTATTCTTCTTCTTCACATTCTTCTTCTCATTCTTCTATTCCACATTCTTTTTATCATTCTTCTTCCGCTCATTCTTCTTCTCATTCTTGTTCTTCGCATTCTTCTTCTTATTCTTTTTCTCATTCTTCTTCTTATTCTTTTTGTCATTCTTCTTCTTATTCTTTTTGTCATTCTTCTTCTTATTCTTTTTCTCATTCTTCTTCTTATTCTTTTTCTCATTCTTCTTCTTATTCTTTTTCTCATTCTTCTTCTTATTCTTTTTCTCATTCTTCTTCTTATTCTTTTTCTCATTCTTCTTCTCATTCTTCTTCTTCTTCTTCTCATTCTTCTTCTTCTCATTCTTCTTCTCATTCTTTTTTTCATTCTTCTTTTTATTCTTCTTCTCATTCTTCTTCTCATTCTTCTTCTCATTCTTCTTCTTCTCATTCTTCTTATTCTTCTTCTTCTTCTTCTTCTTCTTCTTCTCATTCTTCTTCTTCTCATTCTTCTTCTCATTCTTCTTTTCATTCTTCTTTTTATTCTTCTTCTCATTCTTCTTCTCATTCTTCTTTTTATTCATCTTCTCATTCTTCTTCTTCTCATTCTTTATCTTCTCATTCTTCTTCTTCTCATTCTTTATCTTCTCATTCTTCTTCTTCTCATTCTTTATCTTCTCATTCTTCTTCTTCTCATTCTTTATCTTCTCATTCTTCTTCTTCTCATTCTTTATCTTCTCATTCTTCTTCTTCTTTCTTTATTTCTCATTCTTCTTCTTCTCATTCTTCTTCTTCTTCTTCTTCTTCTTCTTCTCATTCTTCTTCTTCTTCATTTCTTCTTCTCATTTTCTTCTTCTTCTCATTCTTCTTCTTCTCATTCTTCTTCTTCTCATTCTTCTTCTTCTCATTCTTCTTCTTCTCATTCTTCTTCTTCTCATTCTTCTCTTCTCATTCTTCTTCTTCTTCTTCTTCTTCTTCTCATTCTTCTTCTTCTCATTCTTTATCTTCTCATTCTTCTTCTTCTCATTCTTCTTCTTCTTATTCTTCTTCTCATTCTTCTTCTTCTCATTCTTCTTCTTCTCATTCTTCTTCTTCTCATTCTTCTTCTTCTTCTTTTCTTCTTCTTCTTTCTCATTTCTTCTCATTCTTCTTCTCATTCTTCTTCTTCTCATTCTTCTTCTTCTCATTCTTCTTCTTCTTCTTCTTCTTCTTCTCATTCTTCTTCTCATTCTTCTTCATCTCATTCTTCTTCTTTTTCTTCTTCTTCATTCTTCTTTTTCTCATTCTTCTTCTCATTTTTCTTCTTCTTCATTCTTCTTCTTCTCATTCTTCTTCTTCTCATTCTTCTTCTTCTCATTCTTCTTCTTCTCATTCTTCTTCTTCTCATTCTTCTTCTTCTCATTCTTCTTCTTCTTATTCTTCTTCTTCTCATTCTTCTTCTCATTCTTCTTCTTCTCATTTTTCTTCTTCTCATTCTTCTTCTTCATTCTTCTTCTTCTCATTCTTCTTCTTTTCTTCTTCTTCTCATTCTTCTTTTCATTCTTCTTTTTCTTCTTCTTCTTCTCATTCTTCTTCTTCTCATTCTTCTTCTTTCTTCTTCTTCTTCTCATTCTTCTTCTCATTCTTCTTCTTCTCATTCATCTTCTCATTCTTCTTCTTCTCATTCTTCTTTTCTTCTCATTCTTCTTCTTCTTCTTCTTCTTCATCTCATTCTTCTTATTATTCATCATTCTTCATTCTTCTTCTTCTCATTCTTCTTCTTCTCATTCTTCTTCTTCTCTTTCTTCTTCTTCTTCTTCTTCTTCATTCTTCTTCTTCTCATTCTTCTTCTTCTCATTCTTCTTTTCATTCTTCTTCTTCTCATTCTTCTTCTTCTCATTTTTCTTCTTCTCATTCTTCTTCTTCTCATTCTTCTTCTCATTCTTCTTTTCTTTCTTCTTTTTATTCTTCTTCTCATTCTTCTTTTTATTCATCTTCTCATTCTTCTTCTTCTCATTCTTTATCTTCTCATTCTTCTTCTTCTCCTTCTTCTTCATCTCATTCTTCTTATCATTATTCTTCTCATTCTTCTTCTTCTCATTCTTCTTCTTCACATTCTTCTTCTTCACATTCTTCTTCTTCTCATTCTTCTTCTTCACATTCTTCTTCTTCTTCTTCTTCTTCTTCATTCTTCTTCTTCTCATTCTTCTTCTTCATTCTCTTTCTTCTTCTTCTTCTCATTCTTCTTCTTCTTCTTCTTCTTCTCAATCTTCTTCTTCTCATTCTTCTTCTTCTTCTTCTTCTTCTTCATTTCTTCTTCTTCTCATTCTTCTTCTTCTCATTCTTCTTCTTCTCATTCTTCTTCTCATTCTTCTTCTTCTTCTTCTCATTCTTCTTCTCATTCTTCTTTTTATTCTTCTTCTCATTATAATTCTTCTCCTTCTCCTTCTTCTTCTCGTTCTTCTTCTTATTCTTCTTCTTCTCATTCTTCTTCTTCTCATTCTTCTTCTCATTCTTCTTCTCATTCTTCTTCTTGTCATTTTCTTCTTCTCATTTCTTCTTCTCATTCTTCTTCTTCTCATTCTTCTTCTCATTCTTCTTCTTCTCATTCTTCTTCTTCTCATTCTTCTTCTTCATTCTTCTTCTTCTTCTCAATCTTCTTCTTCATTCTTCTTCTTCTTCTCATTCTTCTTCTTATTCTTCTTCTTCTCATTCTTCTTCTTCACATTCTTCTCATTCTTCTACTTCTCATTCTTCTTTTCTTATTCTTCTTCCTCTCATTCTTATTCTTCACATTCTTATTCTTCACATACTTCTTCTCATTCTTTTTCCTTGCATTCTTCATCTTCTCGTTGTACTTCTCATTCTTCTTCTCATTCTTCTTCTTCTCATTCTTCTTCTTGTCTATAATCTTCTTCTCATTCTTCCTTATTTTAATTGTTCTTCTTCGCATTCTTCTCTTCATTCTTCTGCTTCTCATTCTTCTTCTCATTCTTCTTCTTCTCATTCTTCTTCTTCATTCTTCTTCTTCTCATTCTTCTTCTTCACATTCTTCTTCTCATTCTTATTCTTATCATTCTTCATCTTCTCGTTTTTCTTCTCATTCTTCTTCTTCTTATTCTTCACTTTCACATTCTTCTTCTTCTTATTCTTTTTCTCATTCTTCTTCTTCTCACTCTTCTTCTTATTCTTCTTCTTCTCATTCTTCATCTTCTCATTCTTCTTCTTCTCATTCTTTATTTTCTCATTCTTCTTCTTCTCCTTCTTCTTCTTCTCATTCTTCTTCTTCTCATTCTTTTTCTTATTCTTCTTCTTCTCACTCTTCTTCTTATTCTTCTTCTTCTCATTCTTATTCTTATTCTTCTTCTTCTCATTCTTCTTCTCATTCTTCTTCTTCTCATTCTTCTTCTCATTCTTCTTATTTTCATTCTTCTTCTCATTCTTCTTCTTATTCTTTTTCTTCTCATTCTTCTTCTTCTCATTCTTTTTCTTCTCATTCTTCTTCTTCTCAATCTTCTTCTTCTCATTCTTCTTCTTCACATTCTTCTTCTCATTCTTCTTCTTCTCATTCTTCTTCGTCACATTCTTCTTCTTCTCAATCTTCTTCCTCTCATTCTTCTTTTGCTCATTCTTCTTCTTCTCACTCTTCTTCTTCTTCTTCTTCTTCTTCTTCTTCTTCTTCTTCTTCTCATTCTTCTTCTTCTCATTCTTCTTCTCATTCTTCATCTTCTCATTCTTCTTCTCATTCTTCTTTTTATTCTTCTTCTCATTCTTCATCTTCTCATTCTTCTTTTCATTCTTCTTTTTATTCTTCTTCTCATTCTTCTTCTTCTGCTCTTTATCTTCTCGTTGTTCTTCTTATCATTCTTCTTCTTCTTTCTTCTTCTCATTCTTCTTCTTCTCATTCTTCTTCTTCTCATAATTCTTGTTGTCATTCTTTTTCTTCTCATTCTTCTTCTAATTCTTCTTCTTCTTCTCCTTCTTCTTCTTCTCAACTCATTCCTCATCTTCTCATTCTTCTTCTTCTCAATCTTCTTGTTCTCATTCTTCTTCTTCTCAATCTTTTTCTTCTCATTCTTCTTCTTCTCAATCTTCTTCTTCTCATTCTTCTTCTTCTCATTCTTCTTCTTCTCAATCTTCTTCTTCTCATTCTTCTTCTTCACATTCTTCTTCTTATTCTTCTTCTTCTCATTCTTCATCTTCTCATTCTTGATGAGGACATGACCAAGAGTGTGGCACTTGAAGGACTTGGAGGGCCTATGACAAGGGCAAGGACAAAGAGAGCTAACGAAAGCTATACAACAAGTGTTTGCAGCCCTTATTCAAAATGAACTACACCTAGAAAAGGATGTAAGTCCAAGTTGGTCAATTTTTTCATCCAACTTGTTGAATGAAAAGCTTCTGGCCTGAATTGCATGACAGGCCCAGAAAGATATTTAGTTTGTTTTTCTTATTAAATAAAAATACTAGGCTGCACTAATCCATAGGCCTAGAAAACATTTAGTTATTTTATTTTCTATAGTATGGGCTGACTTAATGTTGGAGGTTCACTAAACCTAGTGGTTAGGGTTGTGGCCACTATAAAACGACCTCAAATGACTACAAAGAGGCAGAACATCAAAACTTTTGTTTGCTTAAGAGATTGTTTCTCCTGGGTTCTTGCAATTCAAAAATTGAGATTTATCAAAGGTTTTCACTTTCACATTCTTCTTCTTCTTATTCTTTTTCTCATTCTTCTTCTTCTTATACTTTTTCTCATTCTTCTTCTTCTCATTCTTCTTCTTATTCCTCTTCTTCTTATTCTTCATCTTCTCATTCTTCTTCTTCTCATTCTTTATCTTCTCATTCTTCTTCTCATTCTTCTTCTTCTCATCCTTCATCTTCTCATTCTTCTTCTTCTCATTCTTCTTCTTGTCATTCTTCTTCTTCTCATTCTTCTTGCCATTCTTCTTCTCATTCTTCTTCTTCTCATTTTTCTTCTTATTCTTCTTCTTTTCATTCTTCTTCTTCTTCTAATTCTTCTTATCATTCTTCTCGTCATTCTTCTTCTTCTCATTCTTATTCTCATTCTTCTTCTTTTCGTTCTTCATCTCATTCTTCTTCTCATTCTTCTTCTTCTCATTCTTCTTCTCCTCATGCTTCTTCTCATTCTTTTTCTTCTCATTCTTCTTGTCATTCTTCTTCTTCGCATTCTTCTTTTCCTCGTTCTTCTTCTCATTCTTCTTCTTCTCATTCTTCTTCTTCTCATTCTTCTTCTTCTTCTCATTCTTCTTCTTCTCATTCTTCTTCTTCTTCATTCTTCTTCTTCTCATTCTCTTCTTCTTCTCATTCTTCTTCTTCTTTCTTATTCTTCTTCTTCTCATTCTTCTTCTTCTCATTCTTCTTCTTCTCATTCTTCTTCTTCTCATTCTTCTTCTTCTTCTTCTTCTCATTCTTCTTCTTCATTCTTCTTCTTCTTTTTCTTCTTCTTCTCTTCTTCTTCTTCTTCACCATTCTTCTTCTTATTTCTTCTTCTTCTTCATTCTTCTTCTTCATTTCTTCTTCTTCTTCATTCTTCTTCTTCTTCTTCTCTTCTTCTTCTCTTTATTCATTCTTCTTCTTCTTCTTCTTCTTCTTTTCTTTTCTTTTCATTCTTCTTCTCATTCTTCTTCTTCTTCTTCTTCTTCTCATTCTTCTTCTTCTCATTCTTCTTCTTCTCATTCTTCTTCTCATTCTTCTTCTTCTCATTCTTCTTCTTCTTCTTCATTCTTCTTCTTCTTCTTCTTCTTCATTCTTCTTCTTCTCATTCTTCTTCTTCATTCTTCTTCTTCTCATTCTTCTTCTTCTCATTCTTCTTCTTCTCATTCTTCTTCTTTTCTTCTTCTTCTCATTCTTCTTCTTCTCTTTCTTCTTCTTCTCATTCTTCTTCTTCTCTTCTTCTTCCCATTCTTCTTCTCATTCTTCTTCTTCTCATTACTCTTCTTCTTATTCTTCTTCTTCTTATTTTTCTTCTTATTCTTATTGTCATTCTTCTTCTTCTCATTCTTCTTCTGCTTCTTCTTCTTCTTCTCTTTCTTCTTCTTCTTCTTCTTCTTCTTCTTCTTCTTCTTCTTCTTCTTCTCATTCTTCTTCTTCATTCTTCTTCTTCTTCCACTTCTTCATTCTTCTTCTTCTCATTCTTCTTCTTCTTTCTTCTTCTTCTTTCTTTTCTTCTCGTTCTTCTTCTTCTTCTTCTTCTTCTCATTCTTCTTCTTCTCATTCTTCTTCTTCTCATTCTTCTTCTTCTCGATCTTCTTCTTCTCATTCTTCTTCTTCTCAATCTTCTTCTTCTCGTTCTTCTTCTTCTCAATCTTCTTCTTCTCATTCTTCTTCTTCTTCTTCTTCTCATTCTTCTTCTCATTCTTCTTCTTCTCATTCTTCTTCTTCATCTTCTTCTTCTTTGTTCTTCTTATTCTTCATTCATGACCTTTTCAATCTTCTTGGAGGCTTCTCATTTCTTCTTCTTCACATTTCTTCTTCTCATTCTTCTTTAAGTCCATTCTTCTTCTCATTCTTTTGAATTCTCTTCTTCTTCTTCTTGACAGGCCAGAAAGATCTTGTTTTTTTCTTCTTAAATTCTTTTTCCATCCTCAAAACATTTAGTTCTTTTTTTTCTATTCTTCTTCTTCTCTCATTCTTCTTCTCAAACCTTTCTTTTCATTCTTGTTCTTCTCATTCTTCTAAGAGGCAGAACATTCTTCTTCTCATTCTTAAGAGTGTTTTCTTCTTCTTTCAAAAATTCTTTATCAAAGGTTTTCTTTTCATCTTCTTCTTCTTCTTTTTCGTTCATTCTTCTTCTTCTTTTTCTTCATTCTTCTTCTCATTCTTTTTCCTCTCATTCTTCATCTTCTTGTTCTTCTTCTCATTCTTCTTCTTCTCATTCTTCTTCTTCTCATTCTTCTTCTTCATTCTTCTTCTTCTCATTCTTCTTCTCATTCTTCTTTCTCATTCTTCTTCTTCTCATTCTTCTTCTCATTCTTCTTCTTCTCATTCTTCTTCCATTCTTCTTCATTCTTCTTCTTCTCATTCTTCTTCTTTTCATTCTTCTTCTTCTTCTTCTTCTTCTCATCATTCTTTTCTCATTCTTCTTCTTTCTCATTTCTTCTTCTCATTCTTCTTCTTTCTTCTTCTTCTCACTTTTCTTCTCATTCTTCTTCTTCTTCATTCTTCTTCTTCTTTCTTCTTTTCTTCTCATTCTTCTTGTCATTCTTCTTCTCATTCTTTTTCTTCTCATTCTTCTTCTTCTCATTCATCTTCTTCTTCTCATTCTTCTTCTTCTCATTCTTCTTCTTCTCATTCTTCTTCTTCTCATTCTTCTTCTTCTCATTCTTCTTCTTCTCATTCTTTCTTCTTCTTCTCATTCTTCTTCTTCTTCTTCATTTCTTCTTCTTCTCATTCTTCTTCTTTTCATTTTCTTCTCATTCTTCTTCTTCTCATTCTTCTTCTCATTCTTCTTCTCATTCTTCTTCTCATTCTTCTTCTTCTTCTTTCATTTCTTCTTCTCATTCTTCTTCTTCTCGTTCTTCTTCCTCTCATTCTTCTTCTTATTCATCTTCTTCACATTCATGTTCTTCACATTCTTCTTCTCATTCTTTTTCCCTCATTCTTCATCTTCTCGTTCTTCTTCTCATTCTTCTTCTTCTCATTCTTTTCTTCTTCTCATTCTTCTTCTTCTCATTCTTCTTCTTCTCATTCTTCTTCTTCTCATTCTTCTTCTTCTCATTCTTTCTTTCTTTCTTCTCTCATTCTTTTTCTTCTCATTCTTCTTCTTCTCATTCTTCTTCTTCACATTCTTCTTCTTCTCATTCTTCTTCTCATTCTTCTTCTTCTCATTCTTCTTCTTCTCATTCTTCTTCTTCTCATTCTTCTTCTTCTTCTTCTTCTTCTCATTCTTCTTCTTCATTCTTCATCTTCTCATTCTTCTTCTCATTCTTCTTCTTCGCATTCTTCTTTTTGTAATTCTTCTTATTCACATTCTTCTTCTCATCTCCTTCTTCTCATTCTTCTTCTTCCTCTACTACTCATTCTTCTTCTTCTCATTCTTCTTCTTCACATTTTTGTTCTTCACATTCTTCTTGATGAGGACATGACCAAGAGTGTGGCACTTGAAGGACTTGGCGGGCCTATGACAAGGGCAAGGACAAAGAGAGCTAAGGAAGCTATACAACAAGTGTTGGCAGCCCTTATTCAAAAAGAACTGAACCTAGAAGGATGCAAGCCCAAGTTGATCAATCTTTTAATCCAACTTGAGGAATAAAGCTTTTCAACTGAATTGCATGACAGACCCATAAAGATATTTAGTTTGTTTTTCTTATTTAAATAAAAATACTAGGCTGCACTAATCCATAGGCCCAGAAAACATTTAGTTTTTTTATTTTCTGTAGTGTGGGCTGACTTAATGTTGGACCTTCACTAAACCTAGTGGTTAGGGTTGTGGCCACTAAAAGAAGAGCTCAAATGACAGCACAGGACAGAACCTCAAATTTTCATTTGCTTGAGAGAGTGTTTTCTCCTGGGTTCTTATAATCCAAAAATTGAGATTTATCAAAGGTTTTCACCCCTTTGTGTGTTCAATCTCCGGGCTTATCTTCCATCCTTGGAAGTGTGACGCTCACCAATTCCTTTTATCTTTTCTTTCTTATCACGTCCCAATTTATCATCGCATTTTGTGTGAAACCCTAGCATAGTCCCGTTCCCCATTTTCAAGCAAACTAAGTTTGGATCATATCTCGACCAATTCTCGGTATTTTTCGGTGATTCATAGGTCAATTCCGAGGTCTGTAGCTCGAGATTTAGTCGTGCCCTAATTGTACCTCAACTTCTGGTGTAGTTCACGAATTCCAACCTAGAAAAGAACGAAGGTGATTCGTGCCTTACCTTGTTCTGGTTCATATCATCTTACCCTGACCTAATTTCACATCATTTGGTAATCAGAGCTTTGGTTTCTAGAAATTGCAAGGCTGCACTTTTGGTATATTCTTTCCTTGATTTTTATCATCAATAATATTACCTTATTATAGTCATATCTGTTAGGTTGAATCATTGCAAGAGTTATATCTGTTAGGCTGAACCATTGAAAAAGTTAGGCCTCTAACACAATTGAGAATTCTGAAAAAAAAAAACAAAACAAAAAAAAAAAAAAAAAAAATTTGGCTGAATGGTTCATGCTATTTGAATTTTTTTTTAAAGCTCATTCTTTACGGTAATATTGTGGTTGATTGAAGGAAGAAGTACAACACCTTGTTTGGTTGAATTTTTGAGTTATTGCTGCAGTTGTGTTGGTGGAAATTTGCGCACAAATTCTATCTTTGGCTGCACCTTACTTGTTCAACATTATGTTTGTGGCTGCATAGTGTCCTTAATTGTATGCCCAGTTTTGGCCTATTTTGTTGCATCCTTTGTTTTCCTTTTGAGTCAAGTTCCTTTCTTTTGTTGGTGTCTAATTCTGGTTGTTGTCCTAGTTGTTTGTTGCCTTCTTTTGTGTTCATTTGAGTCATTTTGTTAGCTTTTTCTTGAGTTAATTGGCTGCACAAAGGTTGGTGAAAGTTTCTTTATTTTCTCTTCTTGGTTTGTTAAGAACTCAAGGAGGAATAGAGAGGAAAAAGGCAAGAGTGCTCATTATAGTAAAAGCCAAATTGTGTGTGCAAACACTTGAATGGGTAAGGAAATTTTCAAACACCAAATATATATTTGTTCTTGATATCTTTGACCTGTTTGTTAATCAATGGTAGAAAGAAACATCAACAATGATATTTAATTCCAAATCACAGCTCTTACTCAACACTTAGAGAGGTTGATGAAGCAACAACAAATTCCATGAGAGGTTGGATCAGTTGGAGAATAGAACCCCACCTGGAGGAGGGGGAAGGCAGTATAGGAATGAGGGAAGAATAGAAGGAATCAAGTTGAATGTACCACCTTTCAAGGGTAGAAGTGATCCAGAGGCATATTTCGAGTGGGAACTCAAGATTGAACATGTCTTCTCTTGCAACAATTATAGTGAGGAGCAGAAAGTGAGACTTGCAGCTGCTGACTTTTCTGATTTTGCATTGATTTGGTGGAACAAGTTGCAGAGGGAGAGGACTAGAAATGAGGAGCCTATGGTGGACACTTGGGTAGAAATGAAGAGGATCATGAGGAAGCGCTATGTATCATCTAGCTTCCATAGGGACTTAAAATTGAGACTGTAAAAATTGTCTCATAGAAGATGAAGATTGAGAAGAATGTGAAGAAAAAGAATGAGAAGAAGAATGTGAAGAAGAAGAACGAGAAGAAGAAAAAATGGGAAGAAGAATGAGAGGAAGAAGAATGACAAGAAAAATGAGAACAAGAAGAGTTAGTAGAAGAAGAATGAGAAGAAGAATGAGAGGAAGAAGAATGAGTCGAAGAAGAATAAGAAGCAGAAGAATAAGAAGAAGAAGAATGAAAAAGAAGAAGAATGAGAAGAAGACTGAGAAGAAGAAGAATGAGATGAAGAAAGAAAAGAAAAGAATGAGAAGATAAACAATGAGAAGAAGAATGACAAAAAGAAGAATGACAAGAAGAAGAATGTGAAGAAGAAGAATGACAAGAAGAAGAATGTGAAGAAGAAGAATGATAAGAAGAAGAATGTGAAGAAGAAGAATGACAAGAAGAAGAATGTGAAGAAGAAGAATGACAAGAAGAAGAATGTGAAGAAGAAGAATGACAAGAAGAAGAATGTGAAGAAGAAGAATGACAAGAAGAAGAATGTGAAGAAGAAGAATGTGAAGAAGAAGAATGACAAGAAGAAGAATGAGAAGAAGAAAAATGAAAAGAAGAAGAATGAGAAGAAGAGTGACAAGAAGAATTAGAAGAAGAACAATGATAACAAGGAGAATGAGAAGAAGAAGATGGAGAAGAAAAAGAATTGAGAAGAAAACGAAAAGAAAAAGAATGAGAAGAAGAACGAGAAGAAAAAGAATGAGAAGAAGAATGGGAATAAGAAAAATGAGAAGAAGAATGAGAAGAAGAAGAAGAATTAGAAGAAGAAGATTGAGAAGATGAATGTGAAGAAAAAGAATCAGAAGAAGAAGAATGAGAAGAAGAATGAGAGGAAGAAAAATGAGAAGAAGAAGAATGAAAAGAAGAATGAGAGGATGAAGTATGAGTAGAAGAAGAATGAGAAGGAGAAGAATGAGAAGAAGAACGAGAGGAAAAAGAATGAGAAGAAGAACGAGAAGGAAAAGAATGAGAAGAAGAATTGGAATAAGAAAAATGGGAAGAAGAAGAATGAGAAGAAGAATCAGAGGAAGACGAATGAGATGAAGTAGAATGAGAAGAAGAAGAAGAATGAAAAGAGGAATGAGAAGAAGAATGAGTAGAAGATTGTAAATAAGAAGAATGAGAAGAAGAAGAATGAGAAGAAGAAGATTGAGAAGAAGAAGATTAAAAAGAAGAATATGAAGAAGAAGAATGAGAAGAAGAAGAATGAGAAGAAAAATGTTAAGAAGAAGAATGAGAAGAAGAACGAGAAGAAGAAGAATGAGAACAATAAGAATGAGAAAATTAATGAGAGGAAGAAGAATGAGAAGAAGAAGAATGAGAAGAGGAATGAGAAGAAGAAGAATGAGAATAGGAATAGTAAGAAGAAGAATAAGAAGAAGAAGAATGAAAAAAAGAAGAATGAGAAGAAGAAGAATGAGAAGATGAAGAATGAGATGAAGAATGAAAAGAAAAAGAATGAGAAGAAGTATAAAAGGAAGAAGAATGAGACGAAGAAGAATGACAAGAAGAATAATGAGAAGAAGAAAAATGAAAAGAAGAAGAATAAGAAGAAGAAGAATGACAAGAAGAATTAGAAGAAGAACAATGATAACAAGAAGAATGAGAAGAAGAATGAGAAGAAGAATCAAAGGAATACGAATGAGATGAAGTAGAATGAGAGGAAGAATGAGTAGAAGAATGTAAAGAAGAATAATGAGAAGAAGAAGAATGAGAAGAAGAATGAGAAGAATAAGAATGAGAAAAACAATGAGAGGAAGAAGAATGACAAGAAGAAGAATAAGAAGAAGAATGAGAAGAAGAAGATTGAGAAGAAGAATGTGAAGAAGAAGAATGAGAAGAAGAATGTGAAGAAGCATAACGAGAAGAAGAAGAATGAGAAGAACAAGAATGAGAAGAAGAAGAATGACAAGAAGAATGAGAAGAATGAGAAGAAGAATGATGAGATGAAGAAAGAAAAGAAAAAGAATTAGAAGAAGAATAATGAGAAGAAGAAAAATGAGAAGAAGAATGATAAGAAAAAGAATGACAAGAAGAGGATTGAGAAGAAGAATGACAAGAAGAAGATTGAGAAAAAGAGTGTGAAGAAGAAGAATGAGCAGAATAAGAATGAGAAAACAAATGAGATGAAGAAGAATGAGAAGAATAAGAATGAGAAGAAGAAGAATGTGAAGAAGAAGAATGAGAAGAAGAAGAATAAGAAGAAGAAGAATGAGAAAAACATTAGAAAAAGAAGAATGAGAAAGAGAATGAGAAGAAGAATGACAAAAAGAAGAATGACAAGAAGAAGAATTGAAAGAAGAAGAATGAGAAGAAATGAATGTGAAGAAGAAGAATGAGAAGAAGAATGAGAAGAAGAAGAAGAAGAATGAGAATAAGAATGAGAAGAATTAATGAGAAGAAGAAGAATGAGAAGAAGAAGAAAGAAAGAAGAAGAATAGAAAAGAATGAGAAGAAGAAGAATGAGAAGAAGAAGAAATGAGAAGAAGAATAGAAGAAGAAGAATGAGAAGAAGAAGAATGAGAAGAAGAAGAATGAAAGAAGAAGAATGAGAAGAAGAATGAAGAAGAAGAAGAATGAGAAGAAGAATGAAAAGAAGAAAAAGAATGAAGAAGAAGAAGGAAAGAAGAAAACGAGAATAAGAAGAATGAGAAGAAGAAGAATGAGAAGAAGAATAAGAAGAAGTAGAATGAGAAGAAGAAGAATGAGATGAAGAATGAGAAGAAGAAGAATGAGAAGAAGAAGAATGAGAAGAAGAAGAATGAAGAAGAAGAATGAGAAGAAGAAGAATGAGAAGAAGAATGAGAAGAAGAAGAATGAGAAAGAAGAATGAGAAGAAGAATGAAAGAAGAAGAATGAGAAGAAGAAGAATGAGAAGAAGAATAAGAAGAAGAAGAATGAGAAAAAGAATGAGAAGAAGAAAAATGACAAGAAGAAGAATGAGAAGAAGAATGAGAAGAAGAAGAATGAAGAAGAAGAATGAGAAGAAGAATGAGAAGAAGAAGAATGAGAAGAAGAAGAATGAGAAGAAGAAGAATGAGATGAAGAAAGAAAAGAAAAAGAATTAGAAGAAGAATAATGAGAAGAAGAAGAACGAGAAGAAGAATGACAAGAAGAAGAATGAGAAGAAGAAGATTGAGAAGAAGAATGACAAGAAGAAGATTGAGAAAAACAATGTTAAGAAGAAGAATGAGAAGAATAAGAATGAGAAAAAATAAGATGAAGAAGAATTAGAAGAATAAGAATGAGAAGAAGAAGAATGTGAAGAAGAAGAATGAGAAGAATAAGAATAAGAAGAAGAATGAGGAGAAGAAGAATGAAAAAAGAAGAATGAGAAGAAGAGGAATGAGAAGAAGAAGAATGAGAAGAAGAAGAATGAGAAGAATGAGAAGAAGAAGAAGAAGAAAAGAAAAGAAAAAAAGAAGAAGAAAGAAAGAAGAATGAGAAGAAGAAAAAGAGAAGAAGAAGAAATGAGAAGAAGAATGAGAAGAAAAAGAATGAGAAAAGAAGAATGAGAAGAAGAAGAATGAGAAGAAGAAGAATGAGAAGAAGAAGAATGAGAAGAAGAATGAGAAGAAGAATGAGAAGAAGAAGAAGATGAAAAAGAAGAATGAAAAAGAAGAATGAGAAGAAGAAGAATGAGAAGAAGAATGAAGAAAAAAAAGAATGAGAAGAAGAATGAGAAGAAGAAGAATGAGAAGAAGAAGAATGAGAAGAAGAATGAGAAGAAAAAAATGAGAAGAAGAATAAGAAGAAGAAGAATGAGAAGAAGAAGAATGAGAAGAAGAAGAATGAGAAGAAGAATAAGAAGAAGAAGAATGAGAAGAAGAAGAATGAGATGAAGAAAAATGAAAAGAAAAAGAATGAGAAGAAGAAGAATGACAAGAAGAATTAGAAGAAGAACAATGATAAGAAGAAGAATGAGAAGAAGAATGAGAAGAAGAAGAATGAGAAGAAGAAGAATGAGAAGAAGAATGAGAAAGAAGAAGAAGAATAAGAAGAAGAAGAATGAGAAAAACAATGAGAGGAAGAAAAATGACAAGAAGAAGAATTAGAAGAAGAATGAGAAGAAGAATGTGAAGAAGAAGAATGAATGAAGAACTAAAAGAAAAGAATGAGAAGAAGAATAAAGAGAAGAAAGAAGAAGAAGAATGAAGAAGAATGAGAAGAAGAAGAAGAAGAAGAAGAATAAGAAGAAGAATAGAAGAAGAATGAGAAGAAGAAGAAGAATGAGAAGAAGAAGAATGAGAAGAAGAAGAATGAGATGAAGAAGAAGAAAAGAAAAGAATGAGAAGAAGAAGAATGAGAAGAAGAAGAACGAGAAGAAGAAGAATGAGAAGAAGAATGAAAAAGAAAAGAAGAAAGAAGAAGAATGAGAAGAAGAAGAATGAGAAAAGAAGAAGAATGAATAACAAGAAGAATGAGAAAAAGAAGAAGAAATGAATGAAGAAGAATGAGAAGAAGAAGAATTAAGAAGAAGAACGAGAAGAAGAAGAATAAGAAGAAGAATGAGGAGAAGAAGAATGAGAAAAAGAATGAGAAGAAGAATGAGAAGAAGAAGAAGAAGAAAAAGAATGAGAAGAAGAACGAGAAGAAAAAGAATGAGAAGAAGAATGGGAATAAGAAAATCAGAAGAAGAAGAATGAGATGAAGAAGAATGAGTAGAAAAATGAGAAAAAGAATGAGAGGAAGAAGAATGAGAAGAAGAAGGTAGAAAAGAAGAATGAGAGGAAGAAGAAGGAGTAAATTAAGAATGAGAAGAAGAATGAGAAGAAAAAGGATGAGAAGAAGAATGAGAAGAAGAACGAGAAGAAAAAGAATGAGAAGAAGAATGAGAATAAGAAAAACGGGAAGAAGAAGAATGAGAAGAAGAACAATGAGAAGAAGAAGAATCAGAGGAAGACGAATGAGAAGAAGAAGAAGAATGAAAAGAGGAATGAGAAGAAGAGTGAGAAGAAGAATGAGAAGAAGAATGTAAAGAAGAAGAATGAGAAGAAGAAGAATGAGAAGAAGAAATGAGAAGAAAAAGAATAAGAAGAAGAATGTGAAGAAGAAGAATGAGAAGAATAAGAATGAGAAAAACAATCAGAGGAAGAAGAATGAGAAGAAGAAAAATGAGAAGAAAAATGTTAGGAAGAAGAATGAGAAGAAGAATGACAACAAAAAGAATGAGAAGAAGAAGATTGAGAAAAAATGTGAAGAAGAAGAATGAGAAGAAGAAGAATGAGAAGAAGAAGAGTAAGAAGAAGAAGAAGAAGAAGAAGAATCAGAAGAAGAATGAAAAGAACAAGAATGAGAAGAAGACTGAGCAGAAGAAGAATGAGAAGAAGAAGAATGAGATGAAGAACTAAAAGAAAAAGAATGAGAAGAAGAATAAAGGGAAGAAGAATGAGAAGAAGAATGAGAAGAAGAAGAATGAGAAGAAGAAGAGTAAGAAGAAGAATAAGAAGAAGAAGAATGAAAAGAAGAAGAATGAGAAGAAGAATGAGAAGAAGAAGAATGAGATGAAGAACTAAAAGAAAAAGAATGAGAAGAAGAATAAAGGGAAGAAGAATGAGAAGAAGAATGAGAAGAAGAAAAATGAAAAGAAGAAGAATGAGAAGAAGAAGAATGGCAAGAAGAATTAGAAGAAGAACAATGATAACAAGAAGAATGAGAAGAAGAAGAAGGAGAAGAAGAATAATGAGTAGAAGAAGAATGAGAAGAAGAAGAATGAGAAGAAGAAGAATGAGAAGAAGAAGAATTAGAACAAGACTGAAGAAGAAGATTAAGAAGAAGAGTGAGAACAAGAAGAATGAGATGAAGAATGAAAAGAAAAAGAATGAGAAGAAGAATTAGAAGAAGAAGATTGAGAAGAAGAATGTGAAGAAGAAGAATGAGAAGAAGAAGAATGAGAAGAAGAAGAATGAAAAGAAGATGAATGAAAAGTAGTAGAATGAGAAGAATATTTAAATAAGAAGAATGAGAAGAAGAAGAATGAGAAGAAGAAAAAGAAGAAGAAGAATGAGAAGAAGAATGTAGAAGAAGAATGAGAAGAAGAATGTACGGAAGAAGAATGAGAAGAAGAATGTACGGAAGAAGAATGAGAAGAATAATGAGAAGAAGAAGGTTGAGAAGATGAAAAATGAGAAGAAGAAGAATGAGAAGAATGAGAAGAAGAAGAATGAGAAGAAGAATGTGAAGAAGAAGAATGAGAAGAAGAAGAATGAGAAGAAGGAGAATGAGAAGAAGAATGAGAAGAAGAATGAGAAGAAGAATGAGAAGAAGAATTAGAAAAAGAAGAATGAGAAAAAGAATGAGAAGAAAAAGAATGAGAAGAAGAAGATTGAGAAGAAGAATGTGAACAAGAAGAAAGAGAAGAAGAAGAATGAGAAGAAGAAGATTGAGAAGAAGAATGAAAAGAAGAAGAATGTGAACAAGAAGAGAGAGAAGAAAAAGAATGAGAAGAAGAAGATTGAGAAGAAGAATGAAAAGAAGAAGAATGAGAAGAAGAAGATTGAGAAGAAGAATGTAAAGAAGACTAATGAGAAGAAGAAGACTGAGAAAGAGAATGAGAGGTATTAGAATGAGAAGAAAAAGAAGGAGTAGAGGAAGAATGAGAAGAAGAAGAATGAGAAGAAGAAGAAGATGACAAGAAGAAGAATGAGAAGAAGAAGAATCAGAAGAAGGTTGAGAAGAAGAAGAATGAGAAGAAGAAGAATCAGAAGAAGGTTGAGAAGAAGAAGAATGAAAAGAAGAAGAAAGAGAAGAAGAATGAAAGGAAGAAGAATGAGAAGAAGAATATTGAGAAGAAGAATGTGAAGAAGAAGAATGAGAAGAAGAAGAATGAGAGGAAGAAGATTGACAAGAAGAAGAATGAGAAAAATGAGAAGAAGAAGAATGGCAAGAAGAAGATTGAGAATGAGGAGAAGAAGAATGAGGAGAAGAAGAATGAGAAGAAGAAGAATGAGAAGAAGAAGAATGTGAAGAAGAAGAATGAGAAGAAGAAGAATGAGAAGAAGAATGTAAAAAAGAATGTAAAGAAGAATGAGAAGAAGAATGTAAAGAAGAATGATAAGAAGAATGTAAAGAAGAATAATAAGAAGAATGTAAAGAACAATGAGAAAAGAATGAGAGGAAGAAGAATTTCAAGAAGAAGAATGAGAACAAGAAGAAGGAGAAGAAAAAGAATGAGAAGTAGAAGGTGGAGAAGAAAAAGAATGAGAAGAAGAAAAATGAGAAAAAGAATAATGAGAAGAAGAAGGTTGAGAAGAAGAAGAATGAGAAGAAGAAGAATGAGAAGAAGAAGAATGAGAAGAAGAATTTGAAGAAGAAGAATGAGAAGAAGAAGAATGAGAAGAAAAGAATGAGAAGAAGAATGAGAAAAAGAAGAATGAGATGAAGAATGAGAAGAAAAAGAATGAGAAGAAGAAGAATGAGAAGAAGAAGAAGAAGAATGAGAAGAAGAATGTATGGAAGAAGAATGAGAAGAAGAAGAATGAGAAGAAGAAAAAGAAGAAGAAGAATGAGAAGAAGAAAAAGAAGAAGAAGAATGACAAGAAGAAAAAGAAGAAGAAGAATGACAAGAAGAAGGTTGAGAAGAAGAAAAGAAGAAGAAGAAGAATGAGAGGAAGAATTAGAATAAGAAGAATGAGAAGAAGAAGATTGAGAAGAAGAATGTGAACAAGAAGAAAGAGAAGAAGAAGAATGAGAAGAAGAAGATTGAGAAGAAGAAGATTGAGAAGAAGAATGAAAAGAAGAAGAATGTGAACAAGAAGAAAGAGAAGAAGAAGAATTAGAAGAAGAAGATTGAGAGGAAGAATGAAAAGAAGAAGAATGAGAAGAAGAAGATTGAGAAGAATAATGTGAAGAAGAACATTGAGAAGAAGAAGAGAAGAATGAGAATGAGAGAATGAAGAAAAGAATGAGAAAAATGAAAGAAGAAGAATGAAGAAGAAGAAAGGAAGAAGAAAGAAGAAGAGAAGAAGAATATTAAGAAGAAGAATGTTAAGAAGAAGAATGAAGAAGAAGAAGAATGAGAAGAAGAAGATTGAATGAGAAGAAGAATGAGAAAAGAATGAGAAGAAGAAGAAGAATGAAAAATGAGGAGAAGAAGAATGAGGAGAAGAAGAATGAGAAGAAGAAGAATGAGAAGAAGAAGAATGTGAAGAAGAAGAATGAGAAGAAGAAGAATGAGAAGAAGTAGAATGAGAAGAAGAATGTAAAGAAGAATCGTAAGAAGAATGTAAAGAAGAATGAGAAAAGAATGAGAGGAAGAAGAAGAAGAAGAATGAGAAGAAGAAGAATGAGAATAAGAAGAATGAGAACAAGAAGAAGGAGAAGAAAAAGAATGAGAAGTAAAAGGTGGAGAAGAAGAAGAATAAGAAGAAGAAAAATGAGAAAAAGAAGAATGAGAAGAAGGAGGTTGAGAAGAAGAAGAATGAGAAGAAGAACGAGAAGAAGAAGATTGAGAAGAAGAATGAGAAGAAGAAGAAGAAAAAGAATGAGAAGAAAAAGAATGAGAAGAAGAAGAATGAAAAGAAGAAGAATGAAAAGAAGATGAATGAGAAGAAGAAGAATGAGAAATAAGAAGAATGAGAAGAAGAAGAATGAAGAAGAAGAAGAATGAGAAGAAGAAGAATGTCAAGAAGAAGAATGAGAAGAAGAAGAATGAAAAAAATAAAAAGAAGAAGAAGAATGAGAAGAATGAAGAAGAAGAAGAAGAAGAAAAATGAGAAGAAGAAGAATGAGAAGAAGAATGAGAAGAAGAAGAATGAGAAGAAGAAGAATGTGAAGAAGAAGAATGAGAAGAAGAAGAAAATGAAGAAGAAGAATGAGAAGAAGAAGAATGAGAAGAAGAAGAATGAGAAGAAGAATTAGAGGAAGAAGAATGAGAAGAAGAAGAATGAGAAGAAAAAGAATGAGAAGAAGAAGATTGAGAAGAAGAATGTGAACAAGAAGAAAGAGAAGAAGAAGAATGAGAAGAAGAAGAATGAGAAGAAGAAGATTGAGAAGAAAAATAAAAGAAGAAGAATGAGAAGAAGAAGATCGAGAAGAAGAATGATTGAGAAGAAGAATGAAAGAAGAAGACTGAGAAAGAGAATGAGAAGAAAAAGAATATTAAGAATGAGAAGAAAAAGAATGAGAAGAGGAAGAATGAGAAGAAGAAGAATGAAGAAGAAGAATGAGAAGAAGAAGAATTGAGAAGAAGAAGAATGAGAAGAAGAAGAATCAGAAGAAGGTTGAGAAGAAGAAGAATGAGAAGAAGAAGAAAGAGAAGAAGAAGAATGAGAAGAAGAATGACAGGAAGAAGAATGAGAAGAAAATATTAAGAAGAAGAATGTGAAGAAGAAGAATGAGACGAAGAATGTGAAGAAGAAGAATGAGAAGAAGAATGAGAGGAAGAAGATTGACAAGAAGAAGAATGAGAAAAATGAGAAGAAGAAGAATGACAAGAATGAGGAGAAGAAGAATTAGGAGAAGAAGAATGAGAAGAAGAAGAATGTGAAGAAGAAGAATGAGAAGAAGAAGAATGAGAAGAAGAATGTAATGAAGAATGTAAAGAAGAATGAGAAGAATGAGAAGAAATGAAAGAAGAATGATAAGAAGAATGTAAAGAAGAATAAGAAGAAGAATGTAAAAGAAGAATGAGAAAAGAATGAGAAGAAGAAGAATTTGAAGAAGAAGAATGAGAACAAGAAGAAGGAGAAGAAAAAGAATGAGAAGTAATGAAAGGAAGAAGAATGAGAAGAAGAAGAATGAGAAGAAGAAAATGAGAAAAAAGAAGAATGAGAAGAAGAATGAGAAGAAGAAACGAGAAGAAGAAGAATGAGAAGAAGAAGAATGAGAAGAAGAAGAATGAGAAGAAGAAGAATTAGAAGAAGAATGAGAAGAAGAAGAATTAGAAGAAGATTGAGAAGAAGAAGAATTAGAAGAAGAATGGGAAGAAGAATGTGAAGAAGAAGAATGAGAAGAAGAAGAAGAGAGAAGAAGAATGAAAAGAAGAAGAATGAGAAGCAGAAGAATGAGAAGAAGAAGATTGAAAATAAGAAGAATGAGAAGAAGAAGAAGAAGAAGAAGAATGAGAAGAAGAATAATGAGAAGAAGAATGTGAATATGAATGATAAGAAGAATGAGAGAAAGAAGAATTTGAAGAAGAAGAATGAGAAGAAGAAGAATGAGAAGAAGAAGAATAAGAAGAAGAAGAATGAGAAGAAGAAGAATAAGAAGAAGAAGAATGAGAAGAAGAAGAATGAAGAAGAAGAATGAGAAGAAGAAGAATAAGAAGAAGAAGAATGAGAAGAAGAAGAATGAGAAGAAGAAAAATGAGAAGAAGAAGAATGAGAAGAAGAATGAGAAGAAGAAGAAGAAGAAGAAGAAGAAGAAACGAGAAGAAGAAGAATAAGAAGAAGAAGAATGAGAAGAAGAAATGTGAAGAAGAAGAATGAGAAGAAGAAGAATGAGAAGAAGAAGATTGAGATGAAGAATGAGAAGAAGAAGAATGAGAAGAAGAATTTGAAGAAGAAGAATGAGAAGAAGAAGAATGAGAAGAAGAATGAGAAGAAGAAGAATGACAAGAAGAAGAATGAGAAGAAGAAGAATGAGAAGAAGAAGAATGTAAAGAAGAATGAGAAGAAAAATGTAAAGAAGAATGATAAGAAGAATGATAAGAAGAATGAGAAGAAGAATGAGAGGAAGAAGAATTTGAAGAAGAAGAATGAGAAGAAGAAGAATGAGAAGAAGAATGAGAAGAAGAAGAATGACAGGACGAAGAATGAGAAGAAGAAGAATGAGAAGAAGAAGAATGTAAAGAAGAATGAGAAGAAGAATGTAAAGAAGAATGATATGAAGAATGTAAAGAAGAATAATAAGAAGAATGTAAAGAAGAATGAGAAAAGAATGAGAGGAAGAAGAATTTGAAGAAGAAGAATGAGAACAAGAAGAAGGAGAAGAAAAAGAATGAGAAGTAGAAGGTGGAGAAGAAGAAGAATGAGAAGAAGAAAAATGAGAAAAAGAAGAATGAGAAGAAGAAGGTTGAGAAGAAGAAGAATGAGAAGAAGAAGAATGAGAAGAAGAAGAATGAGAAGAAGAAGAATGAGAAGAAGAATGAGAAGAAGAAGAATTAGAAGAAGATTGAGAAGAAGAAGAATTAGAAGAAGATTGAGAAGAAGAATGTGAAGAAGAAGAATGAGAAAAAGAATGAGAAGATGAAGAGTGAGAAGAAGAATGAAAAGAAGATGAATGAAAAGCAGTAGAATGAGAAGAAGAAGATTGTAAATAAGAAGAATGAGAAGAAGAATGTAAGGAAGAATAATGAGAAGAAGAATGTGAATATGAATGATAAGAAGAATGTAAAGAAGAATGAGAAGAAGAAGAATGAGAAGAAGAAGAATAAGAAGAAGAAGAATGAGAAGAAGAAGAATAAGAAGAAGAAGAATGAGAAGAAGAAGAATGAAGAAGAAGAAGAATGAGAAGAAGAAGAATGAGAAGAAGAATGTGAAGAAGAAGAATGAGAAGAAGAATGAGAAGAAGAAAATGATGAAGAAGAAGAATGAGAAGAAGAATGAGAAGAAGAATGAGAAAAGAAGAATGATAAGAAGAATGAGAAAGAAAAATGAAGAAGAAGAATGAGAAAAAAAGAATAAATGATAAGAAGAATGTAAAGAAGAATGAGAAGAAGAATGAGAGGAAGAAGAAGAATGAGAAGAAGAATGAGAAGAAGAATGATAAGAAGAATGACAAGACGAAGAATGAGAAGAAAAAGAACGAGAAGAAGAAGAATGAGAATAAGAATGAGAAGAAGAAGAATGAGAAGAAGAAGAATGTGAAGAAAAAGAATGAGAAGAAGAAGAATGAGCAGATAAAGAATGAGACGAAGAAGAATCAGAAGAAGAATGAGAAGAAAAAGAATGTGAAGAAGAAGAATGGGAAGAAGTAGAATGAGAAGAAGAATGTAAAGAAGAAGAATGAGAAGAAGAAGAATCAGAAGAAGAATTAGAAGAAGAGGAATGAGAAGAAGAAGGTTGAAAAGAAGAAGAATGAGAAGAAGAAGAAAGAAGAAGAATGAGAAGAAAAATGAGAAGAAGAAGAATGAGAAGAAGAAGAATGAGAAGAAAAATGAGAAGAAGAAGAATGAGAAGAAGAATGAGAAGTAGAAGAATGAGAAGATGAATGTGAAGAAGAAGAATTAGAAGAAGAATAAGAAGAAGAAGAATGAGAAGAAAAATGTGAAGAAGAAGAATGAGAAGAAGAATAAGAAGAAAAATGTGAAGAAGAAGAATGAGAAGAAGAATGAGAAGAAGAGTGAGAAGAAGAAGAATGAGAAGAAGAAGAATGAAAAGCAGAAGAATGAGAAGAAGAATGTGAAGAAGAAGAATGAGAAGAAGCAGATTGAGAAGAAGATTATGAAGAAGAGGAATGAGAATAAGAAGAATGAGAAGAAGAAGATTGAGAAGAAGAATGTGAAGAGGAAAAATGAGATGAAGAAGAATGAGAAGAAGAAGATTGAGAAGAAGAAAATTGAGAAGAAGAAAAAGTAAAGAAGAAGAATGAGAAGAAGAAGAATTAGAAGAAGAAGAATGTGAAAAAGAAGAATGAGAAGAGGAAGAATTGATGAGGACATGACCAAGAGTGTGGCACTTCAAGGATTGGGAGGGCCTATGAAAAGGGCAAGGACAAAGAGAGCTAAGGAAAGCTATACAACAAGTGTTGGCAGCCCTTATTTAACAAGAACTAAACCTAGAAGGATGCAAGCCCAAGTTGATCAATCTTTCCATCCAACTTGAGGAATGAAGCGTTTGGCCTGAATTGCATGACAAGCCCATAATATATTTAGTTTGTTTTTCATATTAAATAAAAATACTAGGCTGCACTAATCCATAGGCCCAGAAAACATTTAGTTATTTTATTTTCTATAGTATGGGCTAACTTAGTGTTGGACCTTCACTAAACCTAGTGGTTAGGGTTGTGGCCACTATAAAAAGAGCTGAAATGAGAGCAAAGGGCAGAACATCAAAAATTTTCATTTGCTTGAGAGAGTGTTTTCTCCTGGGTTCTTGTAATCTAAAAATTGAGATTTATCAAAGGTTTTCACCCCTTTGTGTTTTCAATCTCCAGGCTTATCTTTCATCCTTGGAAGTGTGATGCTCACCAATTCCTTTTATCTTTTCTTTCTTATCACGTCCCAATTTATCATCGTGTTTTGTGTGAAACCCTAGCCCAGTCCTGTTCCCCATTTTCAGGCAAACTAAGTTTGGATCATATCTCGACCAATTCTCGGTATTTTTCGGTGATTCATAGGTTAATTTCACAATCAGAACGTCATCGTTTCTCTCGTTTTGGAATCACTCAATTCCGAGGTCTGTAGCTCGAGATCTAGCCGTGCCCTAATTGTACCTAAACTTCTGGTGTTGCTCACGAATTTCAACCTAGAAAAGAACGAAGGTGATTCGTGCCTTACCCTGTTCTGGTTCATATCATCTTACCCTGACCTAATTTCACATCATTTGGTAATCAGAGCTTTGGTTTTTAGGAATTGCAAGGCTGTACTTTTGGTATATTCTTTCCTTGATTTTTATCATCTATAATATTACCTTATTACTGTCATATCTGTTAGGTTGAACCATTGCAAAAGTTATATCTGTTAGGCTGAACCATTGAAAAAGTTAGGCCTCTAACACAATTGAGAATTCTGAAAAAAAAAAAAAAAAAAAAAGAAAAAAAAAACAAAAAAAGAAATTGGTTGAATGGTTCATGCTATTTGAATTTTTTTTTAAAGTACAGCACCTTGTTTGTTTGAATTTCTGAGTTCTTGTTGCAGTTGTGTTGGTGGAAATTTGCGCACAAATTCTATCTTTGGCTGCACCTTGTTCAACATTCTGTTTGTGGCTGCATAGTGTCCTTAATTGTATGCCCAGTTTTGGCCTATTTTGCTGCATCCTTTGTTTTTCCTTTTGAGTCAAGTTCCTTTCCTTTGTTGGTGTCTAATTCAGGTTGTTGTCGTAGTTGTTTGTTGTCCTAGTTGTTTGTTGCCTTCTTTTGTCTTCATTTGAGTCATTTTGTTAGCTTTTTCTTGAGTTAATTGGCTGCACAAAGGTTGGTGAAAGTTTCTGTATTTTCTCTTCTTGGTTTGTTAAGAACTCAAGGAGGAATAGAGAGGAAAAAGGCAAGAGTGCTCATTATAGTAAAAGCCAAATTGTGTGTGCAAACACTTGAGAGGGTAAGGAAATTTTCAAATACCAAATATATATCTGTTCTTCATATCTTTGACCTGTTTGTTAATCAATGGCAGAAAGAAACATCAACAATGATATTCAATTCCAAATCACAGCTCTTACTCAACACTTGGACAGGTTGATGAAGCAACAACAAGATGAATTCCATGAGAGGTTGGATCAGTTGGAGAATAGAACCCCACCTAGAGGAGGGGGGAGGCAGTATAGGAATGAGGGAAGAATTGAAGGAATCAAGTTGAATGTACCACCTTTCAATGGTAGAAGTGATCCAGAGGCATATTTGGAATGGGAGCTCAAGATTGAACATGTCTTCTCCTGCAACAATTATAGTGAGGAGCAGAAAGTGAGACTTGCAGCCGCTGAGAGAGTGTTTCTCCTAGGTTCTTGTAATCCAAAAATTGAGATTTATCAAAGGTTTTCACCCTTTGTGTGTTCAATCTCCGGCTTATCTTCCATCCTTGAAGTGTGACGCCACACATTTTTTCATCTTTTTTTTATTCTCGCCCCATTTTATCATCGTGTTTTTGTATGAAACCCTAGAACAGCCACGTCCCAATTTTCAGGCAAACTAAGTTTGGTCATATCTCGACCACCTCGGTCGTTTTCGGTGATTCATAGGTCAATTTCACAACTCAGGACGTCATTGTTTCTCTCGTTTTGGAATCACCAATTCCCGAGGTATGTAGCTCGAGATCTAGTCGTTCCCTAATTTTACCTCAACTTCTGGTGTAGTTCACGAATTCCAACCTAGAAAAGAACGAAGGTGATTCGTGCCTTACCCTGTTCTGGTTCATATCATCTCACCCTGACCTAGTTTCACATCAAGAATGAGAAGAAGAAGATTGAGAAGAAGAATGAGAAGAAGAATGAGAAGAAGAAGAATGAGAAGAAGAATGAGAATGAAGAAGAAGAATGAGAAGAAGAAGAATGAGAAGAAGAAGAATGAGAAGAAGAAGAATGAGAACAAGAATGAGAAGAAGAAGAATGAGAAGAAGAAGAATGAGAAGAAGAAGAATGAGAAGAAGAAGAATGAGAAGAAGAAGAATGAGAGGAAGAAGAATGAGAAGAAGAATTAGAAGAATGAGAAGAATGAGTAGAATTAGAAGAATGTGAAGAAGAATGTGAAGAAGAAGAATGAGAAGAAGAATGAGAGGAAGAAGAATGACAAGAAGAAGAATGAGAAGAATGAGGAGAAGAAGAATGAGGAGAAAAAGAATGAGAAGAAGAAGAATGAGAAGAAGAAGAATGTGAAGAAGAAGAATGAGAAGAAGAAGAATGAGAAGAAGAATGAGAAGAAGAATGAGAAGAAGAAAGTAAAGAAGAATGTAAAGAAGAATGAGAAGAAGAATGTAAAGAAGAATGTAAAGAAGAATGAGAAGAAGAAGAAAGAAGAAGAAAGAAGAATGAGAAGAATGTAAAGAAAGAAATGAGAAGAAAGAAGAATGAAAGAAGAATGAGAAGAAGAAGAATGAGAAAAAGAATGAGAAGAAGAAGAATGAAGAAGAAGAATGTGAAGAAGAAGAATGAGAAGAAGAAGATGAGAAGAAGAATGAGAAGAAGAAGATTGAGATGAAGAATGTGAAGAAGAAGAATGAGAAGAAGAAGAATGAGAACAAGAATGAGAGGAAGAAGAATGAGAGGAAGAAAAATGACAAGAAGAAGAAAGAGAAGAAGAGTGAGAATAAGAAGAATGAGAAGAAGAAGAATGAGAAGAAGAATGTAAAGATGAATGATAAGAAGAATGTAAAGAAGAATGATAAGAAGAATGTAAAGGAGAAAGAGAAGAAGAATGAGAGGAAGAAGAATTTGAAGAAGAAGAATGAGAAGAAGAATGAGAATAAGAAGAATTTGAAGAAGAATGAGAAGAAGAAGAATGATAAGAAGAATGAGAGGACGAAGAATGAGAAGAAGAAGAATGAGAAGAAGAAGAATGAGAAGAAGAAGAATAAGAAGAAGAAGAATGAGAAGAAGAATGTGAAAAAGAAGAATGAGAAGAAGATGAATGAGAAGAAGAAGAATGAGATGAAGAATGAGAAGAAGAAGAATGTAAAGAAGAAGAATGAGAAGAAGAAGAATGAGAACAAGAATGAGAGGAAGAAGAATGAGAGGAAGAAAAATGACAAGAAGAAGAATGAGAAGAAGAATGTAAAGAAGAATGATAAGAAAAAAGTAAAGAAGAATGATAAGAAGAATGAAAAGAAGAATGAGAAGAAGAATGAGAGGAAGAAGAATCTGAAGAAGAAGAATGCGAAGAAGAATGAGAAGAAGAATGAGAAGAAGAAGAATGATAAGAAGAATGAGAGGACGAAGAATGAGAAGAAGAAGAACGAAAAGAAGAATGGGAATAAGAATGAGAAGAAGAAGAATGAGAAGAAGAAGATTGAAAAGAAAAATGAGAAGAAGAAGAATGGGATAAAAAGAAAGAGAAGAAGAAGAATGAGCAGAGGAAGAATGAGACGAAGAAGAAATAGAAGAAGAATGAGAAGAAGAAGAATGGGAAGAAGAAGAATGAGAAGAAGAAGAATGGGAAGAAGAAGAATGAGAAGAAGAATGTAAAGAAGAAGAATGAGAAGAAGAAGAATGAGAAGAGGAAGAATGAGAAGAAGAATTAGAAGAAGAAGAATGAGAAGAAGAAGGTTGAAAAGAAGAAGAATGAGAAGAAGAAGAATGAGAAGAAGAAGAATGTGAAGAAGAAGAATGAGAAGAAGAAGAATGAGAAGAAGAATGAGAAGAAGAATATAAAGAAGAATGTAAAGAAGAATGAGAAGAAGAATGTAAAGAAGAATGTAAAGAAGAATGAGAAGAAGAATGTAAAGAAGAATGTAAAGAAGAATGAGAAGAAGAATGTAAAGAAGAATGATAAGAAGAATGTAAAAAAAATGAGAAGAAGAAGAATGATAAGAAGAATGTAAAAAAAATGAGAAGAAGAAGAATGAGACGAAGAAGAATGAGAAGAAGAAGAATAAGAAGAAGAAGAATGAGAAGAATAATGTGAAGAAGAAGAATGAGAAGAAGAAGATTGAGATGAAGAATGTGAAGAAGAAGAATGAGAAGAAGAATTTGAAGAAGAAGAATGAGAAGAAGAATGAGAGGAAGAAGAATGAGAGGAAGAAAAATGACAAGAAGAAGAATGAGAAGAAGAGTGAGAATAAGAAAATGAGAATAAGAAGAATGAGAAGAAGAATGTAAAGATGAATGATAAGAAGAATGTAAAGAAGAATGATAAGAAGAATGTAAAGAAGAATGAGAAGAAGAATGAGAGGAAGAAGAATTTGAAGAAGAAGAATGAGAAGAAGAATGAGAATAAGAAGAATTTGAGGAAGAATGAGAAGAAGAAGAATGAGAAAAAGAAGAATGATAAGAAGAATAAGAGGACGAAGAATGAGGAGAAGAAGAATGAGAAGAAGAAGAATGAGAAGAAGAAGAATAAGAAGAAGAAGAATGAGAAAAAGAATGTGAAGAAGAAGAATGAGAAAAGAAGAATGAGAAGAAGAAGATTGAGAAGAAGAATGAAGAATGGAAGAAGAATGAAAAAGAAGAAGAAAGAAGAAGAAAATGAAGAAGAAGAAATGAGAAGAAGAATGAGAAGAAGAAAATGAGAAGAAGAATTAGAAGAAGAAGAATGAGAAGAAGAATGAGAAGAAAAGAATGAAAAGAAGAAAATGAGAAGAAAAGAATGAGAAGAAGAAGAATGGAAGAAAAGAATGAAGAATGAAGAAGAATGAAAGAAGAATGAAAGAAGAATGAAAGAAGAATGGAAGAAGAATGTAAAGAAAAATGTAAAGAAGAATGAGAAGAAGAATGTAAAAGAATGAGAAGAATGAGAAGAAGAATGTTTAAGAAGAAATGAAGAAGAAGAATGAAAAAAAATGAGAAGAAGAAGAAGAATGAGAAGAAGAATGAGAAAGAAGAAGAATGAGAAGAAGAAGAATAAGAAGAAGAACAATGAGAAGAATAATGAAAAGAAGAATGAACGAGAAGAAGAAGATTGAGATGAAGAATGAAAGAAGAAAAGAAGAATGAGAAGAAGAATTTGAAGAAGAAGAATGAGAACAGAATGGGAGAAGAAGAATGAGAAGAAGAAGAAAATGACAAGGAGAAGAATGAAGAAGAAGAATGAGAATAAGAAAAGAGAAGAAGAAGAATGAGAAGAAGAATGAAAGAAGAATGATAGAAGAATGAGAAGAAGAATGATAAGAAGAATTAAAAGAAGAATGAAGAAGAAGAATGAGAAGAAGAAGAATTTGAAGAAGAAGAATGAGAAGAAGAAATGAGAAGAAGAAGAATGAGAAGAAGAAGAATGAGAAGAAGAAGAATGAGAAGAAGAATGAGAACGAAGAATGAGAAGAAGAAGAAAATGAAAGAATAAAGAAGAAGAACGGTAAGAAGAAGAAATGAAAAAGAATAATGAAAGAAGAAGAATGAGAAGAAGAATGTGAAGAAGAAGAATGAGAAGAAGATGAATGAGAAGAAGAAGAATGAGAAGAAGAATGAGAAGAAGATGAATGAGAAGAAGAAGAATGAGAAGAAGAAGAATGAGAACAAGAATGAGAAAAGAAGAATGAGAAGAAAAAATGACAAGAAGAAAATGAGAAGAAGAATGTAAAGAAGAATGATAAGAAAATGTAAAGAAGAAGAAAAGAAGAATGAGAAGAAGAATGAGAGGAAGAAGAATTTGAAGAAGAAGAATGCGAAGAAGAATGAAGAAGAATGAAAGAAGAAGAATGACGAAGAATGGAAGAAGAAGAACGACAAGAAGAATGGGAATAAGAATGAGAAGAAGAAGAATGAGAAGAAGAAAATTGAAAAGTAAAATGAGAAGAAGAAGAATGAGAAGAAGAAGAATGAGAAGAAGAAGAATGGGAAGAAAAAGAATGAGAAGAAGAAGAATGAGACAGAAGAAGAAATGACATGATGAAGAATGATAAGAAGAAATGAGAAGAAGAAGAAAAAAGAAGAAGAATGAGAAGAAGAATGTAAAGAAGAAGAATGAGAAGAAGAAGAATGAGAAGAAGAAGAATTAGAAGAGGAAGAATGAGAAGAAGAATTAGAAGAAGAAGAATGAGAAGAAGAAGGTTGAAAAGAAGAAGAATGAGAAGAAGAAGAATGAGAAGAAGAAGAATGAGAAGAAGAAAATGAGAAAAGAAGAATGAGAAGAAGAATGAGAAGAAGAATATAAAAGAAGAAATGTAAAGAAGAAATGAGAAGAAGAAAATGTAAAGAAGAAAAAAGAAGAATGAGAAGAAGAATGTAAAGAAGAATGAAAGAAGAAGAAGAAGAATGTAAAGAAGAATGAAAGAAGAATGTAAAAAATGAGAAGAAGAAGAATGATAAGAAGAATGAAAAAAAAAGAATGAAAAAGAAGAAAACGGAGAATAACGAGAAGAAGAAGAATGGAAGAAGAACAATGAGAAGAATAAATGAAGAAGAAGAAATGAAAGAAGAAGAATCGAGATGAAGAATGAAGAAGAAGAAATGAGAAGAAGAATTTGAAATAAGAATGAATGAAAGAAGAATGAGGAAGAAGAATGAGAGGAAGAAAAATGAGAAGAAGAATAATGAGAAGAAGAGAAGAAGAATAAGAAAATGAGAAGGTAAAAGAATGAAAGAAGAAATGTAAAAGATGAATGATAAGAAGAATGAAAGAAGAATGACAAGAAGAATGAAAAGAAGAAGAATGAGAAGAAGAACGAGAGGAAGAAGAATTTAAAGAATAAGAATGAGAAAAAGAATGAGAGAAGAATTTGAAAGAATGAGAAGAAGAAGAATGAGAAAAAGAAGAATGACGAAGAAACGATGAGAAGAAGAATGAAAGAAGAAGAATGAGAAGAAGAAGAATGAGAAGAAGAAGAATTTGAAAAAAGAAGAAAAGAAATGAAGAAGAAGAAAAAGATGAAGAAGAAGAATCAGAAGAACAGATGAATAGTATTGAAGAAAATGAGAAAAAGAATTTGAAGAATGGTGGGCAAGAAGAATGAATAAGAATGAGAAGAATGAGAAGAAGAAAATGAGAAGAAGAATTAGAGAAGAAGAATGAGAAGAAGAATGAGAAGAAAGAATGTAAAGAAATATGTAAAGAAGAAATGACAAGAAGAAAAGAAGAAGAATGAAAGAAGAATGAAAAGAAGAAATGAGAAGAAGAAATGATAAAGAAGAATGTAAAGAAGAAACGAAAAAATGAAAAGAAAAATGAAAAGAAGAATGAGAAGAAGAATGTAAGAAGAAGAATGATAAGAAGAATGAGAGTGATCAAGAAAATTATAAGAAGAAGAATGATAAGAAGAATTTAAAAAAAATGAGAAGAAAAGAATGAGAAGAAGAAATGAGAAAAGAAGAAACGAGAAGAAATAAGAATGACAAGAAAAGAAAAGAATAAGAAAAAAAGAAAAGCAGAAGAAGAAATGAGAGATGAAGAATGTGAAGAAAATAAAAGAACGGGAAGAATTTGAAGAAGAAGAATGAGAAGAAGAATGGGAGGAAGAAGAATGGAAGAGGAAGAAAAATGAGAAGAGAAGAATGAGAAGAAGAAGAATGAGAAGAAGAAAATGAAGAAGAAGAAATGAAGAAGAAGAAATGAGAAGAAGAATGACAAGAAGAATGACAAGAAGATGATAAGAAGAATGAAAGAAGAATGAAAGAAGAATGACAAAAGAAGAATTTGAAGAAGAAAATGAGAAGAATTTAGAATGAGAATTTGATAAGAATGATGATGAAAAGAATGATAAGAAGAATGGATCAAGAAAGGTAAGAAGAAGAATGTAGAAGAAGAATGAGAAGAAGAAGAATAAAAAGAAGAAGAATGAGAAGAAGAAAATGGTAAGAAGAAGAACAGAAAAGATGAAATGAAAAGAAGATTGAGAAGAAGAATAAGAAGATGAATGTGAAGAAAATTTATAAGGTGAAAGAAGAACAAGAATAGAAGAATTTATGGAAGAAAAATGAAGAAGAAAATGAGAGGAAGAAGAATGAAAAAGAAGAACGAAAGAAAATGAAAGAAGAATGTAAAATAAGAAAAAGAAGAAGAAGAAGAAATGAGAAGAAGAAGAAATGATAAGAAGAACGAGAAGAATGATAAGAAGAAGAAGAATTTGTAACGAAGAATGAGAAGAAGAAGAATTTACAAGAAGAAGAATGAAAAGAATGAGAAGAAGAAGAATGAGAAGAAGAAAATTGAAAAGTTAAAAATGAAGAAGAAGAAGAATTAGAAGAAGAAGAAATGAGAAGAAAAGAAGAATGGGAAGAAAAGAAACGAGAAGAAGAAGAATGAGCAGAAAAGAATGAAGAAAATCAAGAATGAGAAAAAGTTAAGAATGAGAAGAAGAAGAATGAGAAGAAGAATGTAAAGAAGAAGAAAAGAAGAAGAAGAATGAGAAGAAGAATTAGAAGAAGAAGAATGAGAAGAAGAATTAGAAGAAGAAGAATGAGAAGAAGAATTAGAAGAAGAAGAATGAGAAGAAGAAATGAAGAAGAAGAATGAGAAGAAGAAGAATGAGAAGAAGAAGAATGAGAAGAAGAAGAATGAGAAGAAAATGAGGAGAAGAAGAATGTAAGGATTAAGAATGAAAGAAGAATGAAAGAAGAAATGAAAAGAAGAACGAAGAAAATTGGCAGTTAAGAATGACGAAAAGAATGAAGAAAAATAAAAAGAAGAATGATAAGAAGAATGTAAAAAAAATGAGAAGAAGAAGAATAAGAAGAAGAATGAGAAGAAGAAGAATGAGAAGAAGAAGAATAAGAAGAAGAATGAGAAGAAGAAGAATGAGAAGAAGAAGAATGAGAAGAAGAAGAATAAGAAGAAAAATGAGAAGAAGAATTTGAAGAACAAGAATGAGAAAAGAAGAATGAAAAAAGAATGACAAAAGAAGAATGAGAAGAAGAAAATGACAAGAAGAAGAAACGAAGAAGAAGAATGAATAAGAAGAATTAGAAGAAGAAGAAAGAGAAGAAGAATTTGAAAGATGAATGATAAGAAGAATATAAAGAAGAAATAAGAACAATGAAAGAAGAATGAGAAGAAGAATGAGGTGAAAGAAGAATTTGAAGAAGAAGAATGAGAAGAAGAAGAATGAGAAGAAGAAGAATTTGAAAATGAAGAATGAGAAGAAGAAGAATGAATAAGAAGAATTAAAGGAAGAAGAATGAAGAAGAAGAAGAATGAGAAGAAGAAGAATTTGAAGAAGAAGAATCAAAAGTAGAATGATAAGAAGAAGAATGAGAAGAATAAGAATGAGAAGAAGAATGATGAAGAAGAAGAATGAAGAAGAAGAATAAGAAGAAGAAGAATGAGAAGAAGAAGAATGAGAAGAAGAATGAGAAGAAGAAGAATAAGATAAAGAAGAAACGAAGAAGAAGAATGAGAAGAAGAAGAAATGAGAATAAGATGAATGAGAAGAAGATTGAGATGAAGAATGAAGAAGAAGAATGTGAAGAGGAAGAATGAAGAAGAAGAATGAGAAAAGAATGAAATGAAGAAGAAATGGTAAGGAAGAAAATGACAAAGAAGAAGAATAAGAAGAACAATGAAAAAGAATGATAAGAAAAAATGAAAAGAAAAATGTAAAGAAGAATGAGAAGAAGAAGAGAAGAAGAAGAAATAAGAAGAAAGAATGAGAAGAATGATAAGAAGAATGAAGAATTTGAAGAAGTATGAGAAAGAAGAATGCGAAAATGAATAATAAGAAGAAGAATGAGAAGAAGAAACGTGAGAAGAAAAAGAAAGAGAAGAAGAAGAATGGGAAGAAGAAATGAGAAGAAAGAAAGAAGAAGAACGGGAAGAAGAAGATCGGGAAGAAGAAGAATTGTATGGAGAAGAAGAAGATTGTGAAGAAAAGAATGAGAAGAAGAAGAATGAGAAGAAGAAGAACGAGAAGAAAATTGAATGAGAAATTAAGAAATGAGAAGAAGAAGATTGAAAAGAAGAAGAATGCGGAAGAAGAAGAATGAGAAGAAGAAGAAACGAGAAGAAAAAATGAGAAAAGAATATAATGAAGAAGAAAAGAAGAATGAGAAGAAGAATGAAAAGAAGAATGAGAAAGAAGAAAGAAGAAGAAAATGTAAAATGAGAAGAAGAAGAAGAATGTGAAGAAGAAAGAGAAAAGAAGAATGATAACAGAATGTAAAATAAATGAGAAGAAGAAGAAATGAGAAGAAGAATGGAAGAAGAAGAATGGAAGAAGAAGAATGAGAAGAAGAAGAATGAGAAGAATGAACGAGAAGAAGAAGAATGAGAAGAAGAAGAATGAGAAGAAGAAATGTGAAGAAGAAGAATGAGAACAAGAATGAGAGGCAGAAGAAAGAGAGGAATCAAATGACAAGAAGAATGAGAGGAAGAAGAAACAAGAAGAAGAATGGTAATTAAGAATGAGAAGAAGAAGAATAATAAGAAGAAGAAAGGAGAAAAATGATAGACGAAGAATGAGAAAAGTTAAGAAATAAAGAAGAAGAATGAGGAAGAAGAATAAGAAGAAGAAGAATGAATGAGAAGAAGAATGTGAAGAAGAAAATAATCGGAAGATGAAAACGGTAATAAGAAGATCGGAAGAATGAAGAAGAAGAATGGAAGAAGAATGGTGTTAAGAAGAATGAGAACAAGAATGAGAAAGAAGAATGAGAGGAAGAAAAATGAGAAGAAGAAGAATAAGAAGAAGAATGAAAGAAGAATGATAAGAAAATGTAAAGAAGAACGAGATAAGAAGAATGTAAAGAAGAACGGAATAAAGAATGGTGGTGGTATACAAGAATTTAACAAGAAGAACGCTGAAGAACGAGAAGAAGAATGAGAAGAAGAAGAGGACGAAGAATGAAAGAAGAAGAACCAAACGAAGAATGGGAATAAGAATGAAAAAGAAGAACGAAAAGAAAAACGAAAAAGAAGAATGAAGAAGAAGAAGAACAAAGAAAAGAATGAAAGAGAAGTTAAGAAGAATGAAAGATGAGGAAGAATGAGAAGAAAGAAGAATGAGAAGAAGAATGAGAAAAGAAGAAATGAGATAAGAAAAGAACAGAAGAAGAATGAAAGAAAGAAGAATGAGAAGAAGAAGAAACGAGAAGAAGAAGAATGAGAAGAAGAATTTAATGAGAAGAAGAATGAGAAGAAGGGAATAAGAATGAAAAGAAGAAAAACGGAAGAAAAGAATGAGAAGAATTAAGAATGGTAAGAAAAAGAAATGGTAAGGGGAGAAGAAGAATGTGAAGAAGAAGAATGAGAAGAAGAAGAATGAGAAGAAGAAATGAGAAGAAGAATGAGAAGAAGAAGAATGAAAAGAAGAATGAGAAGAAGAATGAAAAGAAGAAAGAAGAAATGTGGGAAGAAATGCAAAAGAAGAAATGGTAAGAAGAATGAAAGAAGAATTGAAGAAGAATGAGAAGAGAATGAAAACAAAATGAGAAGAAGAAGAATGAGAAGAAGAAGAAACGAGAAGAAGAAGAACGAGAAGAAGAAGAATGAGAAGAAAAGAATTAGAAGAAGAAGAATGAGAAGAATAATGAGAAGATGAAGAATGGAATAAGAAGAAGAAGGAAGAGAAAAGAAAATGAAGAAGAATGAAAGAATGAAATGAAGAATATGAAGAAAATGAATGAGAGGAAGAAGCGAAATAAGAAGAATTAGAAGAAGAAGAATGAGAAGAAGAAGAATTCGGGTTATGAAAAGAAAGAAGAATGAGAAGAAGAAGAATAATAAGAAGAATGAGAGGACAAGAATGATAGAGGAAGAAGAATGAGAAGAATAAGAAATGAAGAAGAAAAACGGTAATGAGAAGAAAAGAATAGAAGAAGAATGAAGAAGAATTAAGAATGAGAAGAAGATGAATGAGAAGAAGAAGAAACGATGAATGAAGAAGAAGAATGTGAAGAAGAAGAATGAGAAGAAGAAGAATGAGAACAAGAATGAGAGAAGAAGAATGAGAAGAAAATGAAAGAAGAAGAATACGAAGAAGAATAAAGAAGAATGATAAGAAAATGTAAAGAAGAAACGATGTTAAGAATGTAAGAAGAATGAAAAGAAGAATGAGAAGAAGAAGAATGAGAAGAAGAATGAGGAAGAAGAATTAAGAAAAAGAATTTGGTAGAATGAAGAATGGAAAGAAATGAAGGAAAAAGAATGAAGAAGAATGAGAGGAAGAAGAATGAGAAGAAGAAGAACGAGAAGAAGAACGGGAATAAGAATGAGAAGAAGAAGAAATGAGAAGAAGAAGAATGACAAGAAAAAGAATGACAAGAAGAAAAAAACGAAACAAAGGAAGAAGAACGGTAAGAAGAATAAAGAAGAATTGAGAAGAAGAAGAATGAAGAAGAAGAATGAGAAGAAGAATGAGAAGAAGAAGAAATGAGAAGAAAAGAATGAAAGAAGAAGAAGAAATAAGAAGAAGAATGTAAAGAAAAGAAGAATGAGAAGAAGAAGAATGACAAGAAGAAAAATGAGATGAAGAAATGAAGAAGAAGAAGAAGAAGAAGAAGAAGAAAGAAGAAGAAGAATGAAGAATGAAGAAGAAGAATGAGAAGAAGAAGAATCAGAAGAAGAAGAAGAGAAAAAGAAGAATGAGAAGAAGAATGAGAAGAAGAAGAATGAGAGGAAGAAGAATTAAGAAGAAAATGAGAAGAAGAATGAGAAGAAGAATGTAAAGAAGAATGAGAAGAAAAAATGTAAAGAAGAAGATAAGAAGAAGAAAGAAGAAGAATGAGAAGAAGAATGAGATAAGAAAAATTAAGAAGAAGAATGCTAAGAAGAATGAGAAGAAGAAGAAACATGTTAAGAATGAGTTAAAAGAATTGAATAAAGAAGAAGAAACGACAAAAGAAGAATGGAATAAGAATGAGAAGAAGAAGAATGAGTAGAAGAATGATAGGAAAAAGAATGAGAAGAAGAATGTGAATAAGAAAAATGAGAAGTAGAAGAATGAGAAGAAGATGAATGAGAAAAAGAAGAATGTGAAGAAGAAGAATGAGAAGAGGAAGAATGAGAAGAAGAAGAATGAGAACAAGAATGAAGAAGAAGAACAGATGAAGAAAAATGACAAGAAGAAGAATAAGAAGAAGAAAAGAAGAAGAAGAATGATAAGAAAATAAGAAGAATGATAAGAAGAATGAGAAGAAGAATGAGAAGAAGAATGAGAAGAAGAATGAGAAGAAGAAGAATTTGAAGAAGAAGAATGCGAAGAAGAAATGATAAGAAGAAAATGAGAGGACTAAGAATGAGAAGAAGAAGAAATGAAAAGAATGGGGAAGAATGAGAAGAAGAAGATTGAAAAGAAAAATGAGAAAAAGAAGAATGAGAAGAAGAAGAATGAAAAGAAAAAGAAAGAGAAGAAGAAGAATGAGAAGGGGAAAGAATGAGAAAAGAAGAATGAAGAAGAAGAATGAATGAAGAAGAAGATGAAGAAGAAAAATGAGAAGAAGAATGTAAAGAAGAAGAATGAGAAGAAGAAGAATGAGAAGAAGAAAATGAGAAGAAGAAGAAACGGAAGAAAGAAGAAATGAAAGAGAAGAAGGTTGAAAAAGAAGAAGAATGAGAAGAAGAAGAAAAGAAGAAGAAGAAGAATGTGAAGAAGAAGAATGAATGCAAAAGAAGAACAGAAGAAGAATGAGAAGAAGAATAAATGAAGAATGTAAAGAAGAATGAGAAGAAGAAGAATGTAAAGAAGAAATGTAAAGAAGAATGAGAAAGAAGAATGTAAAGAAGAATGTAAAGAAGAAATGAGAAGAAGAATGTAAAAAGAATGAGAAGAATGAAAAAAATGAGAAGAAGAACGAGAAGAAGAAGAAATGAGAAGAAGAAGAATAAGAAGAAGAAGAATGAGAAGAATAATGGTAAGAATGAAGAAACGGAATTTAAGATTGGATAAGAAGAATGAAGAAGAAGAATGAGAGGCGCAGAAGAATGAGAAGAAGAAAATGACAAGAAGAATGAGTATGAGCGAAGAAGAAGAGAATTAGAAATAAGAACGAGAGGGAAGAAGAATTTGAAGAAGCGAAAACGAAGAAGAATGAGAAGAAGAAGAATACGTTAAGAAACGAGGGACCTAAGAATGATAGGACTAAGAATGGAAGAAGAAGAATGAGAAATTAAAAAGAATGAGAAGAAGAAGAATAAGAAGAAGAAACGGAAGAAGAATGAATAAGAAGAAGAATGGTAAGAAGATGAATGAGAAGAAGAAGATTGAGATGATGAATGTGAAGAAGAAGAATGTGAAGAAGAAGAATGGAAGAAGAAGAATGAGAACAAGAAACGAGAGGAAGAAGAATGAGAGGAAGAAAAAATGACAAGAAGAAGAATATGAAGAAGAATGTAAAGAAGAATGATAAGAAAAATGTAAAGAAGAAATGATAAAGAAGAATGAAAAGAAGAATGGAAGAAGAATTTAAAGAAGAATGAGAAGAAGAATGAGAGGAAGAAGAATTTGAAGAAGAAGAATGAAATGAGAAGAAGAAGAATGAGAAGAGAAGAATGAGAGGATTTAAGAATGAGAAGAAGAACGACAAGAAGAATGGGAATAAGAATGAAGAAGAAGAATGAGAAGAAGAAGAATGAGAAGAAGAAGAACGGGAAGAAAAAGAATGAGAAGAAGAAGAATGAGCAGAGGAAGAATGAGACGAAGAAGAATCGAAGAAGAATGAGAAGAAGAAGAATGGAAGTTAAGAAGAATGAGAAGAAGAAATGTGTTAAGAAGAATGAGGAAGCAAGAAGAATGAAGAAGAAGAATGAGAAGAAGAATGAAAGAAGAAGAATGAGAAGAAGAATGAGAAGAAGAAGATTGAGATGAAGAATGTGAAGAAGAAGAAACGGTAAGAAGAATTTAAGAAGAAGAATGAGAAAAAGAAGAATGAGAACAAGAATGAGAACAAGAATGAGAGGAAGACGAATGAGAGGAAGCAAAATGACAAGAAGAATGAGAAGAAGAATGTAAAGAAGAATGATAAGAAAATGTAAAGAAGAAAATGATAAGAAGAATGTTAAGAAGAATGAGAAGAAGAATGAGAGGAAGAATAATTTGAAGAAGAAGAATGCAAGAAGAATGAGAAGGTTAAAGAATGATAAGAAGAATGAGAGGATCTAAGAATTAGAAGAAGAAGAACGACAAGAAGAACGGAATAAGAACGAGAAGAAGAAGAAATGAGAAGCTAAGAAGAAACGAAAGAGAAGAACGAAGAAAAAGAATTTGGTAAGGTTAACGGAAGTAGAGGAAGAATGAGAATGGAAAAGGATTTTGTGTTTGTCATGGGTTCACAGGTTTTCTAAAATGGCACACTTCATACCTTGCAAGAAGATAGATGATGCTTGTCATGTGGCTGATTTGTTTTTTCAAGCGAAATAGTAGGCTTCATGGGCTACCATGAGCATTGTGGGTGATAGGATGCAAAATTTTAGTCACTTTTGGAGAACATCGCTGCGATTGGTACCAAATTGTTATTTTCATACTTGTCACCCACAAACTCGATGGTCAAACTGAGGTAGTCAAAGGACTTTGGGCATACCGCTTAGACTATTTTGGCGAAAAAACCAAGCCCGAGAAGCATGTTTGCCTCATGTTGAATTTGCTTATAATAGAGCTGCCCATAACAACCAATTGTTCACCTTTGAGATTGTGTATGGATTTAACTTTGAATTTTGATTTGCTGCCTATGCCTAACATTTCTATGTTTAAGCATCAAGAAGCACAGGCTAAAGCTGAATACATCAAGAAGCCAACGAGAAAGTCAAGACTAAAATTGAAAAGAAAAATGAGAGCTACGCTAAGAAAGCTAATAAAGGTAGAAAGAAAATGGTAAGTTCGAACCGGTGATCGGGTAAGGGTACACATGAGGAAGGAGAGGATTCTCGAACAAAGGAAGTCAAAACTTCAACTAGAGACGGTTTTTCATAAAAAGATCAATGACAATGCTCTATAAGATTGATCTACATGGTGAGTATAATATTAACCTTGAATTTTAATGTATCTGATTTAACTCCCCTTTGATGCAGATGACGATGCTTATGGATTTGAGGGCAAATCCTCTTCAAGAGGGGGTGAGCCGATAAATACATGACCAAGAGCGTGACACTTGAAGCCGACTTTAAAGGGGCCTAAGACAAGGCAAGAACAAAGAGCTTGGGAAGCTATACAACAAGGCGTTGGTAGCCCTTATTCAAAAAAAACGAACCTAGAAGGACGCAAGCCCAAGTCGATCAATCTATTAATCCAATGAAGAATAAAAGATTGGGCTTTAATTGCATGACAGATCCATAAAGATATTTAGTTTGTTTTTCTTATTTAAATAAAAATACTAGGCTGCACTAACTATAGGCCCAGAAAACATTTAGTTATTTTATTTTTTGTAGCGTAATTTTACTTAATGTCGATCTTCACTAAAACCTGGGTTGTGTGGTCAAGGCTACCATAAAAAGACCTCAAATGACTACAAAGAAACAGAACATCAAAACTTTTGTTTGCTTAAGAGTGTTTCTGGTTCTTGCAATCCAAAAATTGAGATTTATCAAAGGTTTTCACCCTTTGCGTGTTCAATCGGCTTATCTTCCATCCTCGAAGTGACGCCACCAATTCCTTTCTTTCATCTTTTCTTTCTTTCCTCACATACCAATTTATCATTGCGTTTTGTATGAAACCCTAAAACAGCCACATTCCCAATTTTCAGGCAAACTAAGTCTGTATCATATCTCTATCTAATTTGGTATTTTCGGTGATTCATAGGTCATTTCGCAATTCAGAACGCTATCTTTCCTCTCGCTTTGGAATCACTCAATTGTGCTCGTGATTAATCATGCCCCAATTGTACCTCAACTTCTAGTGTTGTTCATGAATTTCAACCGAGAAAGAACGGCGTGATTCGCGCCCACTGCTCTGGTTCATATCATCTTACTCCTGACCTAAATTGTCAGAAGAAGCAGATTGAGAAGAAGAATATGAAGAAGAAGAAATGAGAGGAAGAAGAATGAGAATAAAAAGAATGAGAATAAGAAATGAGAAGAAGAAGAATGAGATTTAAGAAGATTGAAAGAAAGAATGAGAAGAAGAAGAATGAGAAGAAGAAGATCGAGAAGAAGATTGAGAAGAAGAAATGTGAAGAAAAGAAATGGTAAGAATACCAAGAATGGTAAGAGAAGAATGAGACGAAGAAGAATCTGGAAGAAGAAGAATGAGAAGAAGAAGAATGTGAAGAAGAAGAAAAGCCGGAAGAAGAAAAATGAGAAGAAAAATGTAAAGAAGAAAACGAAGAAGAAGAATTAGAAGAAGAAGAATGAGAAGAAGAATGAAAGAAAAGAATTAGAAGAAGAATTAGAAGAAGAAGAATGAGAAGAAGAAACGTAAAGAAGAAAAATGAGAAGAAGAATGGAAGAAGAACAATGAGAAGAAGAATTAAGAAGAAGAATTAGAAGAAGAAGAACGAGAAGAAGAAGGTTGAGAAGAAGAAGAAATGAGAATAATAAAGAACGAGAAGAAATAAAAATGAAAAGAAGAAGAACGAGAAGAAGAAAAATGAAAAGAATGAGAAGAAGAAGAAGAAATGTGAAAAGATCGAAGAAATGTGAGAAGAAGAATAGGAAGAAGAAGGTTGAGAAGAAAGAAGTGACAAGAAGAAATGAGAAGAAGAAGAATGAGAAGAAGAAGATTAAGAAAAAGAATGTGAAGAAGAAGAAATGAGAGGAAGAAGAACGACAGCAAGAAGAATGACAAGAAAAAAGAATGAGAGGAAGAGAAAAAGAAAAAGAAGAATCAGAAGAAGAAGAATGTTCAGAAGAAGAAAGGAAGGATGAAGAATGAGAAGAAGAATATAATGAAGAAGAAATGGAGAAAAGAAGAATAGGAAGAAGAAATGAGAATAATAAAGAATAAGAAGAAGAAATCGAGAAGAAGAAGATCGAGAAGTTAAGAATGAAGAAGAAGAATGAGAAGAAGAAGAAATGAGAAGAAGAATGAGAAGAAGAAGAACGAGAAGAAGAATGAGAAGAAGAAGAAGAAGAAGAAGAAATGAAGGGGAAGAATGAGAAGAAAAATAACGGAATAGAAGAATGAAAAAAAATCGAGAAGAAGAAGAATGGAAAAGAATGAGAGAAGTAGAAACGAGAAATTATAAGAATGAAAGAAAGGAAGAATGGAAGGGTGAATGAGATGAAGAATGAGAAGAAGAAATTGAGAAAAGAAAGAAGAAGAAGAAAGAAAGAAGAAGAATGAGAAGAAGAAGAATGAAGAAGAAGAAGAATTAGAAGAAGAATGACAAAACAATGAGAAGAAGAAGAATGAGAGGAAGTAGAATGAGAAGAAGAAGAAAGAAAAGAAGAAGAATGAGAGGAAGAAATGAGATGAAGAAGAAATGAATGATGAAGAAGATTTTTCGAGAAGAAGAATGAGAAGAAGAAGAAATCGAGAAGAAGAAGAATGAGAAGAAGAATGTGAAGAAGAAGAATGAGAAGAAGAAGATTGAAAAGAATGAGAAGAAGAAGATTGAGAAGAAGAATGAATGAAGAAGAAGAATGAGAAGAAGAAGAAGAAGATCGAGAAGATAAGAATGTGAAAAGAAAATTGGAAGAAGAATCAGAAGAAGAATGAGAACAAGAAGAATGAAAAGAAGAAGAATGAGAAGAAGTATAATGAGAAGAAGAATGTAAAGAAGAACGAAGAAGAAGAAATGTAAAGAAGAATGATAAGAAGAATGTAAAAGGAAGAATGGTAAGAAGAAGAACGAGAAGAAGAAACGAGGAAGAAGAATTTCAAGAAGTTGAAATGAGAAGAAGAATGAAATGAGAAGAAGAAGAAAATGGTAATAAAAAGAACGAGAAAAGAATGGTGAATGCAGATTTAAAGAAGAATGAGAAGAAGAAGAATGAGAAGAAGAAGATTGAGAAGAAGAATGTGAAGAAAAAGAATGAGAAGAAGAAGAATGAGAAGAGGAAGAAAGAGATCAAGAAGAATCTTACGTAAGAATTATAAGGTTAATTTATAAGAAGAATGTGAAGAAGAAGAAGAAGAAAACGGTAAGAAGAATGTAAAGAAGAAAAAGGAGAAGCATGAATAAGCAATAAGAATGGTGTGGGGCGTTAGAATGTTAATGGAAAGAAAATTAGAAGAAGGTTAATGAGAAAAGAAGAATGAGAAGAAGAATGGGAAGAAGAATGAGAAGAAGAAGAACAAGAAGAATGAGAAGAAGAATTAGAAGAAGAAGAATGAGAAGAAGAAGAAGGATGAGAAGAAAAGAAGAAAAGAAGAAGAATGAGAAGAAGAATATGAGAAGAAGAAGAAAGAGAAGAAGAATGAAAAGAAGAATGAGAAGAAGAAGAATGAAAAGAATAAGAATCGAGAAGAAGAATGAAGAAGAAGAAATGAAAAGAAGAAGAATGAGAAGAAGAAGAATGAAAGAAGAAGAAGAAGAAGAAGAATGAGAAAAAAGAATTGAGAAAAAGAATGAAGAAGAAGAATGAGAGGAAGAAGAAAAGAAAAAGAGAATGAGAAGAAGAATGAGAAAGAAGAATGAATAAAAAAGAAGAATGAAAAGAAGAATAATTTTCTGAAAAGAAAAGAAGAGAAAGAAGAATGAGAAGAAGAAGAAGAAAAGAAGAAGAATGAGAAAAAGAAAAGAATGAGAAGAAGAATGAGAATAAGAATGAGAATAAGAAGAAGAATGAGAACAAGAAGATTGAGAAGAAATAATGCGAAGAAGAAAAACGTAGATGAAGAAGAATGAGTGTTAAGAAGACGTGGTGGTTGAAGAAAGCCGTTACAAGGACAAGGGTTAATGGTAAGAAGAGAAGAAGAATGAGAAGAAGAAGAATGACAAGAATGTGAAGAAAAAAGACGAGAAGAAGAACGAAAAGATGAAGCAGAATGAGAAGGCAAGTATTATAAGATGAAGAATGTATAAGAGAATTTGGTATTAAGAAGAACGAAGAAAAGATCAAGAAGAAAGTAAGAAGAAGAATAGGAAGAAGAAGAATGAGAAGAAGAAGAACAGAAGAAGAAGAAGATTGAGAAGAATTTTATGAAGAAGAATGAGAGAAGAAGAAACGGCGAGCAAGAAGAATGATGGAAAAAGAATGAGAGGAAGAACGCAGTAAGAAGAACAATCAGAAGAAGAAGAATGTTCAAGAAGAAAGGGAGGAAGAACAATGAGAAGAAGAATATAATGAAGTTAAAGAAATGAGAAAAGAAGAACGAGAAGAAGAAGAATGAGAAGAAGAACGAGAATAATAAGAATCAGAAGAAGAAATCAACAAGAAGATTGAGAAGAATGAATGAATAAGAAAAACGATGAAGAAGAATGAAAAGAATAAGATCGGTAAGAAGAAAAGCGAAGAAGAAGAAATGGAGAAGAAGAAGAAATGAGAAGAAGAATGAGAAGAAGAATGTGAAGAAAAGAATAAGAAGAAGAAGAATGAGAAAATAATGAGAGAAGTAGAATAGAAGAATGGTAAGAATGAGAAGAATAAGATCGAGAAGAAAAAGGGAAGAAATAAGAAGAATGAGAAGAAGAAAGTGAAGAAGAAGAATGAGAATAGGAAGAATGAGAGGAAGTAGAATGAGATGAAGAAGAATGGTATAAGAAATTGAGAAGAAGAAAGAAGAAGAATGAGAAAGAAATGGTGGTTTAATAAGAAGTTGTGCTAGGTTAAATGAGAAGAGGGGAAGAATGGTAGGAAGTAGAATGAGAAGAAGAAGAATAAGAAGAAAAGATTGAGAAGAAGAATGAAAAAGAAGAATGAGAAGAAGAAGAATGAGAAGAGAAAGCCATGAAAGGAAGACAAATGAGAAGAAGAAAGAAATGAGAACAACGAAAGAAGAAGAACGAGAAGAAAAAGATCGAGAAGAACAAGAAATGAGAAGAAGTAGAAATGAGAAAAAGAATGACAAGAGGAAGAAGGAGAAGAAGAAGAATGTGACGAAGAAGAAACGGAAAAGAAGAATGAGAAGAAGAAGAATGAGAAGAAGAAACGAAGAAGAACAGAACGGAAGAATGACGGGAAGAAAGAATGAGAAGAAGAAACGTGAAGAAGAAGAAATGAGAAAAGAATGAGAAGAAGAAGAATGAGAAGAAGATTGAGCAGAAGAATGTGAAGAGAAGAAATGAAAAGTAGGTCGAAATGAGGCAGGTTAAGAACGGTAAGAATGAGAATAATAAGAATAAGAAGAATGAGAACAACGTTAAGATTGAGAAGAATGCAGAAGAAAAAAATGAGATGAAGAAGAATGAGAAGAAGAAGATTGAGAAGAAGAAAACGTGAAGAAGAAGAACGAGAAGAAGAATGAGAAGAAGAAGAATGAGAAGAAAAGAATGAGAAAAAGAATGAGGTAGTAGAGAACGGTAAAGGTTAAGAATAGGAAGGGAAGAAGAATGAATGAAGAAAATGAGAAGAAGAATGAAATAAAGAAGATTGAAAGAAGAAATGTGAAAAGAAGAATGAGAAGAAAATGAGAAGAAGAAGAATGAGAAGAGAAATATGAGGAAGAAAAAATGAGAAGAAGAAGAATGAGAAGAAAAAGAATGAAGAAGAAACGACAAGAAGAATGACAAGAAAAGGAAGAATGAGAAGGAAGTAGAAATGAGAAGAAGAAGAATGACAAGAGGAAGAATGAGAAGAAGAAGAAATGTGAAGAAGAAGAATGGAAAAAGAAATGAATGAGAAGAAAAAAAATGAGAAGAAGAAGAATGGAAAAGAAGAATGAGAAGAAGAATGTAAAGAAAAAAGAATAAGAAGAAGAACAATGAGAAGAAGAATGAAAGAAAGAATGAAGAAGCAGGTTGGAGAAGAAGAAGAATGAGAAGAAGAAGAATGGAGGAAGAAATGAATGAAGAAAAATGTGAAGAAACAGAATGAGAAGAAGAATGAGAAGTTAAGAATGGTATAAGAACGGAAGAAGAATGTGAAGAAGAAGAAATGAAAGAAGAAGAATGTGAATTGAAACTAGGTCAGGTAAGATGATATGAACCAGAACAGGTGAGGCACGACTCCACCTTCGCTTTTCTAGGTCGGAATTGAACTACAATTCAGGTTGAGGTAAAATTGACACGACCAGATCTCGAGCTACAGACCGGAATTGAGGATTCAAAACGAGAAACAATGACGTCCGAATTGCGAAATTGACCGGCGAATCATCGAAAATACCGAGAATTGGTCGAGATATGACCCAAATTAGTTTGCCCGAAAATTGGGGAACGTGGCTTTGTGGGTTTCATACAAAACGCCATGATAAATCGGGGGACGAGAATAAAGAAAAGATGAAAGGGAAATGTGCGAGTCACACTTCCAAGGATGGAAGATAAGTCCGGAGATTGAACACACAAAGGGTGAAACCTTGATAAAATTTCAATTTTTGATTACAACAACTGAGAAACACTTCAAACAAATGAAAATTTTGATGTTCTGTTCTTTTGCTCATTTGAGCTCTTTATTGTGGCCACAACCCCAACCACTAGGTTTAGTGAAGGTCCAACACCAAGTTAGCCAATACTATAGAAAATAAAATAACTAAATGTTTTTTGGGCCTATGGATTGTGCAGCCTAGTATTTTTTATTTAATATGAAAAACAAACTAAATATATTACGGGCCTGTCATGCAATTCAGGCCAAACGCCATTCCTCAAGTTGGATTGAAAGATCATCAACTTGGGCTTGCATCCTCTAGGTTTAGTTCTTTTGAACAAGGGCGCCAACACTTGTTGTATAAATTTTCCTTAGCTCTTTGTCCTTGCCCTTTCATAGGCCCCTCCCAATCCTTGAAATGCCACACTTGGTCATGTCCTCATTATTCCCCTGTTGAAGAGGATTTGCCTCAAATCAAAAAGCATCGCTATTTGCATCAAAGAGAGTTAAATCAGATACATTAAAAGAAGCCCTAATATTATACTCACCAGGTAGATCAATCTTATAGGCATTGTCATTGATCTTTTTCTAGCACTTGAAAAGGACCATCTCCCCCGTGGTTGAAGTTTTGACTTTTTTGTTTAGAAAACCTCTCCTTCCTCATGTGTACCCATACCCAATCACCAAAGTTGGAACACCATTTTCTTTTTTACCTTTATTAGCTTTCCTGCCATAGCTCTCATTTTTCTTTTCAATTTGAGTCTTGACTTGCTCTCGTAGAAGCTTGATGTATTCAGCTTTAGCCTGTGTGCTTTTGATGCTTAAACATAGAAATGCTAGGCATAGGCAGCAAATCAAGAGGGTCAAAGGATTAAACCATATACAATTTCAAAAGGTGAACAATTAGTTGTGCTATGGACAGCTCTATTATAAATTCAACATGAGGCAAACATGCTTCCCAAGACTTGAGATTTTCCCTAAAATAGTCCGGCAGTGTGTCCAAAGTCCTATTGACTACCTCAATTTGACCATCAGCCAGGGTGACAAGTAGTAGAAAATAACAATTTAGTACCAATCTTACCCCACAATGTCCCTCCAAAAGTGACTAATGAATTTTGCATCCCTATCACTTACAATGCTCCTATATGCTGGCCGATTGGGCAAAGAAGCCCCGAATGAGATCAATGTGATGTTCAATCTCCTCAAAGGTATCGTCATCGGTACACTTGCTGGAAACACATCTTCAACATTCTGCAAAAGAGATGTAATAAAAGGAGGCAATTCAAACTTATCAAATTCTAGCATACAAAATGTGACTTTTGATTTAAAACAAAAAGTAGTAGGGGCTATACAGGTAAAGCACCCTCCCATTTCCCCCTTTCTCTTGCTAAACAAAGTTGTTTGTCTCAGTGTTTTTACACTTTTTCCTCCTGTTTCACTCTTCCTCCCAGGTGTTTCACAACCGTACTCATTTGCCATCTTTTCTCTCATTTTGATTTGATCCTCACACACCTTTTAGGACTCAAGGGCTTGAGAACCAACTTTTTTCCTGATACATAAAAGAAATTTTATTAGTGAAGCCATCATGAATGGCTTTGGTGTCATACGCCACGGCCTCCCAAAAGGGATATGATGGCCTCCATTGGGAACTACATCACATAACACCTATCTTGATATCTCCAATGGAAAAGGACACTTCCACTTGTTGTCTCACTTATACCTCTTCTCCTTCACTAAGCCATTGAAGGCTTGTATGGCCTAGGGATGTGGTGTAGGTCCAAGTTCAGTTTTTGACACTAATTGAACTCACCACATTTGTCCAGCTTCCCCATCAATGATCACCAAACAAACCTTACCATTGATTGAACATCTTGTATGGAAAATGTTCTTGAGACGATCCACAACCCACCTTATTTGGCAACCTCCTAATCATGCACAACTGTCCCCACAGCCACCACCATCTTCATCACCACTCCACCACTAACATCAGATTGGCCATGATCTTCCCACTATCCTTGGGAGAAGAATTGTCTTTGTAGGACACTCATAGGCATAATGACCCAGCCTAAACACTTGAAGCACTTCTACCAGTCCTCTTTGGTGATGTTCAACTTGCCTTCAGGTGTTTTCCATGGTTTGAACGCACTGCATTGCTGAAGAGGCAGAATCTGCTTTCTGACTCTATCCTTCCAATTTGAAGGACTATAGCTAGTAGAACTCTTCGCTGCTGCTGTACCCTTTGTTTTTGATTGTTGTTCTACTCTAATGGCCTTATGCAAAGGTCCTTTATTTCCACAATTCCTGCAACTCAACAACATCTCCAATATCATGATTTAAAAACCACTACAAGCGGCCATAGTTACTCAAGATCTTTCTTCAATATTTGCTTGACGATGTTTTCCATCTCCTTATAAATACTCCAATCTTCCTTGCTTCCTTGAGACAATTTCTGCAGTCTAATTTTAAGTCCCTATGAAAGCTAGATGGTACATATGCCCTCATGATCCTCTTCATTTCAGCCCAAGGTCACCATAGGCCTCATTTCTAGTCCTCTCCTCTGCAACTTGTTCCACCAAATCAAAGCATAATCAGAAAACTCAAAGAAGGTAAGTCTCACTTTCTGCCTCACTACAATTGTTGCAAAGAGAAGACATGTCCAATCTTGGACCCACTCCAAATATGTCTTCTACATCACTTCTACCCTTGAAAGGTGGCATTCAATCTTGATTTCTTCATTCCTCCTCATTCCTATACTGCCTTCTCCTTTAGGTGGGGCTTTATTCAAACTGATCCAACCTCTCATTGAATTCATCCAGTTGTTGTTTCATCAACCTCCGCCGAGAAGAGCCAGATTTGAATTGAATATCATGATGTTTCTTTCGCCATTGATTAACAAACAGGTCAAAAGATATCAAGAACAAATATATATTTGGTGTTTGAAAATTTACTTATTACCAAGTTTGGTAACACACAATTTGGTTTTTTACTATAATGAGCACTTTGCCTTTTTTCTTCTATTCCTCCTGAGTTCTTAACAAAACCAAGAAGAGAAAATACAGAAACTTTCACCAACCCTTTTGTGCAGCCAATTAACTCAAGAAAAAGCTTAATAAAATGACTCAAACGAAGACAAAAGAAGGCACCAAACAACTAGACAACAAACTAGAATTAGACACCAACAAGGAAAGCAACTTGACTAAACGGAAAACAAAGGACGCAAAATAGGCCAGAAGGGGCATAGAATTGGCGAACTATGCAACCATGTTGCAATGTTGAACAATTAGTGCAAATTCAAAGATAGAAAAGGTCAAATTCCACCAACACAATTGCAGCAAGAACTCAGAAATTCAAACAAACAAGGTGCTGTATTTCTTCCTTCAATCAACCAGCAAATATTACCTTAGGATGAGCTTAAAAAAATTCTAATAAGATGAAACATTCAATAATTTTTTTTGTTTTTTTCTTTTGTTTTTCTTTTTAGAATTCTCAATTGTGTTAGAGTACTAACTTTACAATGTTATTCAGCCTATCAGATATAATCTTTTGCAATGGTTCAACCTAACAGATGATGACAGTAATAAGGTAATATTATAGATGATAAAAAATCAAGGAAAGAATATACCAAAAGTACAGCCTTGAAATTCTAGAAACCAAAGCTTCAATTACCAAATGATGTGAAAACTAGGTCAGTAAGATGATATGAACCAGAACAGGGTAAGGCACGAATCACCTTCGTTTTTTCAGTTGGAATTCGTGAACTACACCAGAGTTGAGGTAAAAATTAGGCACGACTAGATCTCGAGCTACAGACCTTGGAATTGAGTGATTCCAAAACGAGAGAAACAATGACATCCTGAATTGCGAAATTGACCTATGAATCACCGAAAAATACCGAGAATTGGTCGCGATATGACTCAAAACTTAGTTTGCCTGAAAATTGGGAAACGTGACTGTTCTAGGTTTCATACAAAACGCATTATAAATCGGGACGGAGAATAAAGAAAAGATGAAAGGAAATGTGTGACATCACACTTCCAAGGATGGAAGATAAGCCTGGAGATTGAACACACAAAGGTGAAAACCCTTGATAAATCTCAATTTTTGGATTACAAGAACCCGTGAGAAAAACACTCTCAAAACAAAACGAAAATTTTTAATGCTCTGTTCTTTCGCTCTCATTTCGAGCTCTTTTTATAAGGGCCACAACCCTAACCACATGTTTATAAAGGTCCAACACTAAGTTAAATTTACTAGAAAATAAAAATAACTAAATGTTTTCTGGGCCTATGGATTGCAGCCTAGTATTTTATTTAATATGAAAAACAAACTAAATGATATTATGGGCCCGTCATAATTCAAAGCCAAACGCCATATTCCTCAAGTTGATGGAAAGATTGATCAACTCTGGCCAGATCCTTTAGGCTTAGTTTTTTTGAATAAGGGTTAACACTTGTCAGATAAATTTTCAGTTTTGTCTCGCTTGCTTATGCGCCCCTCCCAATCCATGAAGTGCCACACTCGTCATGTCCTCCTCAGAATGAGAAGAAGAATGTGAAGAAGAAGAATGAAAGAAGAAGAATGAGAAGAAGAAGAGAGAAGAAGAATGAGAAGAAGAAGAATGAGAATAAGAATGGAGAAGAAAAACTGAGAAGAAGAATGAGAAGGAAGAATGAACGTTGAAGAAGAATGAATAGAAGAAGAATGAGAAGAAAAAGAATAAGAAAAGAAGAATGAGAAGAAGAATGAGAAGAAGAAAATGAGAAGAAGAAGAAGAATGAGAAGAACGAAAGAAGAATGAAGAAGAATGAGAAGAAGAATTTAAGAAGAAGAAGAATGAAGAATGCTAAAGAATGAAGAGAAAAGAAGAACGAGAAGAAGAATGAGAGAAGAAGAAGAAGAATGAAGAAGAATGTAAGAAGAATGAAAAAGAAGAATGAGAAGAAAAGAATGAAAAAGAAGAATGAAAAAAGAAGAATGAGAAGAAGAAAGAATGAAAAAAAATGAAATGAAGAAGAAGAAGAATGAGAAGAATAAGAATGAAATGAAAGAAATGAAAAGAAGAATGAAAGAAGAAGAAGAAGAAGAATGAGAAGAAGAATGTGATGAAAAAGAATGAGAAGAAGAAGAATGAGAAGAAGAATGAGGAGAAGAAGAATTAGAAGAAGAAGAATGAGAAGAAGAAGAATGAGAAGAAGAAGAATGAGAAGAAGAAGAATGAAAAAAGAATTAAGGAAGAATGATTGAAGAAAGTAGAAATGAGAAGAAGAAGAAACGAGAAGAAAAATGAGATAGAATGAAAAGAAGAAGAATAAGAATGAAGAAGAATGAGAAGAAGAATGAGAAGAAGAATGAAGAAGAAGAATGAGAAAAAGAAATGAAAAGAAGAATGAAAAGAAGATTGAGAAGAAGAAAATGTGAAGAAGAAAAGAATGAGAAGAAGAAGAATGACAGAGGAAGAAGAATTTAAAGAAGAATGAGAAGAAGAATTTAAAGAAGAATGAGAAGAAGAATTAGAAGAAGAAGAATAACAAGAAGAAGAATGAAGAAGAAGAAATGAGAAGAGAATGCTAAGAAACGAATGTAAAGAAGATCGAGAAGAAGAAAACAAGAAGAAGAATGAAAGAAGAAGAACGAGAAGAAGAATGAGAAGAAGAAAAATGAGAATGAGAAGAATGAAAGAAGAAGAAAAAGAAGAAGAAGAATGAAGAAGAAGAAGAATGAGAAGAAGAAGAATGAGAAGAAGAAATGAGAAGAAGAAGAATGAGAAGAAGAAGAATGAGAAGAAGAATGGAATGAAGAAGAAAGAAGAAGAGAAGAAGAATGAATTGAAGAAGAATGAGAAGAAGAAGAATGAGAAGAATAAAATTGAGAAGAAGAATGAGAAGAAGAAAGAAAAGAAGAAGAAAGAAAAGAAGAAGAATGAGAAGAAGAAATGAGAAGAAGAATGAGAAGAAGAAGAATGACTAATGAAAGAATGAGAAGAAGAAGAATGAGAAAAAGAATGAAGAAGAAAATGAGAAGAAGAAGAATGAAGAGAAGAATGAGAAGAAGAAGAATGAGAAGAAGAAGAATGAGAAGAAATTGAAGAAGAAGAATGAGAAGAGAAGAAGAATGAGAAGAAGAAGAAGAGAAGAAGAATGAGAAGAAGAAGAATGAGAAGAAGAAGAATGAGAAGAAGAAAAATGAGAAGAAGAATTAAGAAGAAGAAGAAATGAGAAGAAGAATGAATGAAGAAGAAGAAGAATGGAAGAAGAAATGAGAAGAAGAAGAATGAGAAGAAGAATGAATGAAGAATGAAGAAGAAGAAGAAGAAGAAATGAAGAAGAAGAAGAATGAGAAGAAGAAGAAAAGAAGAAGAAAATGAAAGAAGAAGAATGAGAAGAAGAATGAATGAAGAATGAGAAGAATGAGAAGAATGAGAAGAATGAAAGAAGAAGAAGAAGAAGAAATGAGAAGAAGAAGAATGAGAAGAAGAAGAAAGAAGAAGAAAAGAAGAAGAATGAGAAGAAGAATGAGAAGAAGAAGAAGAAGAAGAAGAAGAAATGAATGAAGAAGAAGAATGAGAAGAAGAAGAAAACGAGAAGAAGAAGAATGAGAAGAGAAGAAGAATGAGAAGAAGAATGAAGAATGAAAAGAAGAATGAGAAGAAGAATGAAGAAGAAGAATGAAGAAGAATGAGAAGAAGACGGATGAGAAAGAAGAATGAGAAAGAAGAATAAGAATGGTAAGAAGAAGAAATGAGAAGAAGAACGAGAAGAAGAAAAATTAGAATGAGAATGAGAAGAATGAGAAAAAGAAGAATGAGAAGAAGAAGAATGAGAAGAAGAAGAAAGAAGAAGAAATGTTGAAGAAGAATGAGAAGAAGAAGAAGAAGAAGAAAAAAAAAGAAGAAGAAGAAGAATGAGAAGAAGAAGAATGAGAAGAAGAAGAATGAGAAAGAATGAAGAAGAAGAAGAATGAGTTAATGAAAGAAGAAGAATGAAAGAAGAAGAATGAGAAGAAGAAGAATGAGAAGAAGAATGAGAAGAAGAAGAACGAGAAGAAGAAGAAGAAAGAATGAGAAGAAGAAATGAAGAAGAATGAATAAGAAGAAGAAGAAGAATGAGAAGAAGAATGAAGAAGAAGAATGAGAAGAATAAGAAGAAAGAAGAAAAGAAGAATGAGAAGAAGAAGAAGAAGAAGAAGAAGAATGAGAAGAAGAATGAGAAGAAAGAAGAATGAAAAGAAGAAGAATGAGAAGAAGAAGAATGAGAAGAAGAAATGAGAAGAAGAAGAATGAGATGAAGAATGAAAGAAAAATTAAGAAGAAGAAGAAGAAGAAGAATGAAAAAGAAGAAGAAAAGAAGAAAAGAATAAGAAGAAGAATGAGAAGAAGAAGAATGAGAAGAAGAAGAAAGAAGAAGAAGAATGAGAAGAAGAAATGAGAAGAAGAATGAGAAGAAGAATTTATGAAGAATAAAGAAGAAGAAGAAGAATGAAGAAGAAGAAAATGAGAAGAAGAAGAATGAGAAGAAGAATGAGAAGAAGAATGAAAAAAGAAGAAGAAAGAAGAAGAATGGAGAAGAAAGAAGAATGAAAAAGAAGAAGAATGAGAAGAAGAAGAATGAGAAGAAGAATGAAGAAGAAGAATGAGAAGAAGAAAAAAAGAAAAGAATGAAAGAAGAATGAAGAATGAAAAAATGAGAAGAAGAATTTAGAAAATAAGAAGAAGAATGAAAGAAGAAGAAGAATGAGAAGAAGAAGAATGAGAAGAAGAAGAATGAGAAGAAGAATGAAAGAAGAAGAAGAATGAGAAATGAGAAGAAGAATGAGAAGAAGAAGAATGAGAAGAAGAAGAATGAGAAGAAGAAGAATGAGAAGAAGAAATAAGAAAGAATAAGAAGAAAGAAGAAAGAAGAATGGAAGAAGAAGAATAAGAAGAAGAAGAATGAGAAGAAGAAGAATGAGAAGAAGAAGAAGAATGAGAAGAATAAGAAGAATGAAGAAGAAGAAAGAAGAAGAATGAGAAGAAGAAATAAAGAGAAGAAGAAGAATGAGAAGAAGAATGAATGGAAGAAGAATGAGAAGAAAAGAATGAGAAGAAGAATGAAAGAAGAAGAAGAAGAATGAAGAAGAAGAAGAAGAGAAGAAGAAGAATGAGAAGAAGAAGAATGAAAAGAAGAATGAGAAGAAGAAGAAAAAAGAAGAATGAGAATACGAAGAAGAAGAATGAAAGAAGAATGAGAAGAAGAAAAAGAGAAGAAGAAGAATGAAAGAAGAAAAATGAGAAGAAGAGAATGAGAAGAATGAAAGAAGAAGAAAGAATGAGAAGAAGAATGAGAAAGAAGAAGAATGAGAAGAAGAAGAATGAGAAGAAGAAGAATGAGAAGAAGAAAAATAAGAAGAAGAATGAGAAAGAATGGTAAAGAATGATAAGAAGAAGAAGAAGAATGAGAAGAAGAAGAATGAGAAGAAGAAGAATGAGAAGAAGAATGAGAATGAGAAGAAGAAGAATGAAGAAGAAGAAGAATGAAAGAAGAAGAATGAGAAGAAGAAGAAATGAAGAAGAAGAATGAAGAAATGAATAAAGAAGAAGAAGAAGAATTAGAATGAGAAGAATGAGAAGAAGAAGAATGAAAGAAGAAGAAGATGAGAAGAAGAAGAATGAGAAGAAGAAGAATGAGAAGAAGAAGAATGAAAGAAGAAGAATGAGAGAAGAAGAAGAAAGAAGAAGAAGAATGAGAAGAAGAAGAATGAGAAGAAGAAGAATGAGAAGAAGAAGAAAAGAAGAAGAAAAGAAATGGAATGGTAAGAAGAATGAGAAGAAGAAGAATGAGAAGAAGAAGAATTTAAAGAAGAAGAAATGAGAAGAATGAGAAGAAGAATTGAGAAGAAGAAGAAATGAGAAGAAGAAGAAAAGAAAGAAGAAGAAAATGAGAAGAAGAAGAATGAGAAGAAGAAGAATGAAAGAAGAAAATGACGAAGAAAGAAGAAAGAAGAATGAAGAAGAAGAAGAATTGAAGAATGAGAAGAAGAAGAATGAGAAGAAGAAATGAGAAGAAGAAGAATGAGAAGAAGAGAATGAGAAGAAGAAGAATGAAGAAGAAGAATGAGAAGAAGAAGAATGAGAAGAAGAAAAAGAATGAAGAATGAAAAGAAGAATGAAGAAGAATTGGTAAGAAGAATGAGAAGAAGAAAAGAAAAGAAGAATGAGAAGAAGAAGAATGAAGAAAAGAAGAATGAGAAGAAGAAGAAATGAGAAGAAGAAGAAGAAATGAGAAGAAGAAGAATGAGAAGAAAAAGAATGAGAAGAAGAAGAATGAGAAGAAGAAGAATGAGAAGAAGAATGAGGTAAGAAGAAGAAAAAAGAAGAATGAGAAGAAGAAGAAGAAAAAGAAAATGAGAAGAAGAATGAGAAGAAGAAGAATGAGAAGAAGAAGAATGAAGAAGAAGAAGAATGAAAAGAATGAGAAGAAGAAGAAGAATAAGAATGAGAAGAAGAAGAATGAGAAGAAGAATGAATAAGAAAGAAGAAGAATGAAGAATAAGAAAGAAGAAGAAGAATGAAAAGAAGAAGAAAGAAGAAGAATGAAGAAAAAGAAAGAGAAGAAGAAATGAAAAGAAGAAGAATGAGAAGAAGAAGAATGAGAAGAAGAGAATGAGAAGAAGAAGAAGAAGATAAGAAAAAGAAGAATGAGAAGAAGAATTTAAAGAAGAATGAGAAGAAGAAGAAGAATGAAGAAGAAGAATGAGAAAAGAAGAATGAGAAGAAGAAGAATGAGAAGAAGAATGAGAAGAAAGAAAGAATGAGAAGAAGAAGAATGAGAAGAAGAAAAATGAGAAAAAGAAGAATGAGAAGAAGAAGAAAAAGAAAAATGAAGAAGAAGAATGAAAAGAAGAAAATGAGAAGAAGAAGAATGAGAATGAAGAAGAATGAGAAAAAAGAATGAGAAGAAGAAGAAGAAGAAGAAGATGAAGAAGAAGAAGAATGAAAGAAGAAGAATGAGAAGAAGAAAAATGAAGAAGAAGAAAAAAGAAAAAGAAGAAGAAGAATGAGAAGAAGAAGAATGAGAAGAAGAAGAATGAGAAGAAGAAGAATGAGAAGAAGAAGAATGAGAAGAAGAAGAAGAATGAGAAGAAGAAGAAAGAAGAAGAAGATGAAGAAGAAGAATGAAAGAAGAAGAATGAGAAGAAGAAATGAGAAGAAGAAATGAGAAGAAGAAGAAAGAAGAAGAATGAAGAAAAGAATGAGAAGAAGAAGAATGAGAAGAAGAAGAATGAGAAGAAAAGAATGAGAATGAGAAGAAGAAAATGAAGAAGAAGAATGAGAAGAAGAATGAGAAGAAGAAGAAGAAGAAGAAGAAGAATGAGAAGAAGAATGAATGAAGAAGAATGAGAAGAAGAAGAAGAAGAGAAGAAGAAGAAATGAGAAGAAGAAGAATGAAAAAAGAAGAATGAGAAGAAGAAGAATGAGAAGAAGAAAGAATGAAGAAGAAATGAGAAGAAGAAGAAGAAATGGAAGAAGAAATGAGAAGAAAAGAATGAGAAGAAGAAGAATGAGAAAAGAAGAATGAGAAGAAGAAAAAGAAAAAGAAGAATGAGAAGAAGAAGAATGAGAAGAAGAAGAACAAAGAAGAAGAAGAAGAAGAATGAGAAGAAGAAGAATGAGAAGAAGAATGAAGAAGAGAAGAAGAATGAAAGAATAAGAAATGAAGAAGAATGAGAAGAAGAATGAAAGAAGAAGAATGAGAAGAAGAAGAATGAGAAGAAGAAGAATGAGAAGAAGAATGATGAAGAAGAAGAATGAATGAAGAAGAAGAATGAAGAAGAAGAAGAATGAGAAGAAGAAGAATGAAGAAAATGAGAAGAAGAAGAATGAGAAGAAGAAGAATGAGAAGAAGAATGAAAGAAGAATGAAAAGAAGAAGAATGAGAAGAAGAAGAATGAGAAGAAGAAGAATGAGAAGAAGAAGAAAGAAGAAGAAGAATGAAGAAGAAAATGAAGAAGAAGAAGAAGAAGAATGAAGAAGAAGAATGAGAAGAAGAAGAAATAGAAGAAGAATGAGAAGAAGAATGAGAAGAAGAAGAATGAGAAGAAGAAAGAATGAGAAGAAGAAGAATGAATGAAGAAGAAGAATGAGAAAGAAGAAGAAAGAAGAAGAAGAAGAATGAGAAGAAGAATGAAGAGAAGAAGAATGAGAAGAAGAAGAATGAGAAGAAGAAATGAAAGAAGAAGAATGAGAAAAAGAAGAATGAGAAGAATGAAAGAAGAAGAATGAGAAGAAGAAGAATGAGAAGAAGAAGAATGAGAAGAAGAATGAGAAGAAGAATGAGAAGAAGAAGAAGAATGAAAAGAAGAATGAGAAGAAGAAGAATGAGAAGAAAAAGAATGAAGAAGAATGAGAAGAAGAAGAAATGAGAAGAAGAATGAGAAGAAGAATGAAGAAGAATGAAGAGAAGAATGAGAAGAAAAAGAATGAGAAGAAGAAGAATGAGAAGAAGAAGAAACGAGAAGAAGAAGAATGAGAAGAAGAAGAATGAGAAGAAGAATGAGAAGAAGAAGAATAAAGAAGAATGAGAAGAAGAATGAGAAGAAGAAGAAAAAGAAGAACAAGAATGAAGAAGAAGAAGAAGAAAAAGAATGAGAAGAAGAAGAATGAAGAAGAAAAGAATGAATAAGAAGAAGAAAGAAGAAGAAGAAGAAGAAGAAGAAGAGAAGAAGAATGAAGAAGAAGAAATGATGAAAGAAGAATGAAGGAAGAAGAATGAAGAAGAAGAATGAGAAGAAGAAGAATTAGAAGAAGAAGAATGAGAAGAAGAAGAAGAAAAGAAGAAGAATGAGAAGAAGAATGAGAAGAAGAAGAATGAGAAGAAGAAGAATTGAAGAAGAAGAATGAGAAGAAAAAGAATGAAGAAGAATGAGAAGAAGAATGAGAAGAAGAATGAGAAGAAGAAGAATGAGAGAAGAAGAATGAGAAGAAGAAAGAATGAAGAAGAAGAAGAAATGAGAAGAAGAAAAAAGAGAAAAAGAAGAATGAGAAGAAGAAGAATGAGAAAGAAGAAGAAGAATGAGAAGAAGAATGAGAAGAAGAATGAATGAAGAAGAAAGAAAAGAAGAAGAAGAATGAGAAGAAGAAGAATGAGAAGAAGAAGAATGAGAAGAAGAATGAGAAAAAGAATGAAGAAGAAGAATGAGAAGAAGAAGAATGAAGAAGAAGAAGAATGAGAAGAAGAAGAATGAGAAGAAGAAGAATGAGAAGAAGAAGAATGAGAAGAAGAAAGAAGAAGAATGAAAGAAGAAGAAGAAGAATGAGAAGCAAATAAGAATAAGCAAGGCTAAGAATGGTATAGCGAAGAACAGAAGAAGTTACAATGAGAAGAAGAAGACGGTAATTAGAAGAATGGAGAAGAAGAAGAATGAGAAGAAGAAGATTGAGAAGAAGAATGTAGTTAGCAGAATGAGAAGAAGAAGAGTAAGAAGAAGTGATTGAGAAGAAGAATGAGAAGAAGTATGAGAGGAAGAAGAAGAGGAAGAAGAGTTAGACGAAAAAGAATGAGAGGGAGAAGAATGAGAAGAGTAATGAGAAGAAGAAGAATGAGATGAAACAATAAATAGAGGAAGAATAAGATGAAGAATGAAAAGTTAAGAAGAATGGTATTAAGAAGATCGTAAGAAGAACGTGAAATAAGAAGAATGATGTTGAAACGAGAGGAAGAAGAAAGAGAGGAAGATGAATGACAAATCGTAAGAGATTGAGAGGAAGAATGAGAAGAAGAATTTAAAGAAGAATGAGAAGAATAATTTAAAGAAGAATGAGAAGAAGAATTTGTTAAGAATGAGAAGATGAAGAATGAGAAGAATGAATTAGAAGAAGAAGAATTTGTTAAAGAAATGAGAAGAAGAAGTAAAGAAGAAGATGAAGAATGAGAAGAAGAAAATGAGAAGAAGAAGAAAAAGAAGAATGAGAAGAAGAACGAAGAAAAGAAGAATGAGAAGAAGAAATGAGAAGAAAAGGAATGAGAAGAAGAAAAATGAGAAGAAGAAGAATGAAAAGAAGAAATGTGAAGAAGAAAATGAGAAGAAGAAGAATGAGAAGAAGAAAATGAGAAGAAGAAGAATTAAGAAGAAGAAGAAGAAGAAGAAGAAATGAGAAGAAGAATGAGAACAAGAAGAATGAGAAGAAGAAGAATTAGAAGAAGAAGAATGAAAAGAAAAATGAGAAGAAGAAGAATGAGAAGAAGAATGTGAAGAAGAAGAATGAGAAGAAGAAGAATAAGAAGAAGTTATGATTGAAGAAGAAGAATTAGAGGAAGAAGAGTTAGACGCAAAAAGAATGTGAAGAAGAAGAATGAGAAGAAGAATGATGGTAAGAATGAATGAACAAGAATGGGAGGAAGAAGAATGAACAAGAAAAAGAAGAAGAAGAAGAAGAAGATTGAGAAGAAGAATGTGAAGAAGAAGAATGAGAAAAGAAATGAACGAAGATGAATGACAAGAAGAAGAATGAAGAAGAATGAGAAGAAGTTAAGAAATGAGAAGAAGAAAGTGAAGAAGAAGAATGAAGAATTAAAGAAGAAATGAGAAGAAGAATGAGATGAAGAAGAAGGAGAAGAAGAGGAATGAGAAGATAGAGATTGAGAAGAAGATGAATGAGAAGATGAATAAAAAGAAGAATGAGAAGAAGAATGAGAAGAAGAATAAAAAGAAGAATGAGAAGAAGAATGAGAAGATGAAGAATGTGAAGAAGAAGAATGAGAAGATGAAGAATGAGAAGAAGAAGAATGAGAAGATGAAGAATGAGAAGAAGAAGAAATTTATAGAAGAAGATTGAGAAGAAGAAATGAAGAAGAATTAGAAGAAAAGAAAGGGGTAAGAAATCGGTATTGAAAGACTTGAAAAAGAAGAAGAATGAGAAAGAAGAGTTAGAAGAAAAAAGAATGAAGAACAAGAATGAGAAGAAGAATGAGAGGAAGAAGAATGAGAAGAAGAATGTGGAAAAGAAGAATGAGAAGAATAATGAAAAGAAGAAGAAATGAACAAGAAGAAGAATGGTAAGAAGAAGAACAAGGTTAAGAATTAGAAAAAGAAGAGAGAAGATGAAATGACAAAATAAGAATGAAAGAATATTGAGAAAAGAAGAGGAGAAGAAGAATTTAAAGAAGAAGAGAAGAAGAAGAAGAAGAATGAGAAGAAGAATTTAAAGAAGTTAAAGAATGGCAAGAAGAAGAATGCAAAGAAGAATGCTATGAAGAATGAGAAGAAGAATGAAAAAGAAGAAGAAAAGAAGAAGAATAAAAGAAGAAAGAAAAAGAAGAATGAAAAGAAGAATGAGAAGAAAAGAATGAGAAGAAGAAAATGAAAATAGAAGAATGAGAAGAAGAAAAATGAGAAGAAGAAGAAGAATGAGAAGAATGAATGAAAAAGAAAATGAGAAGAAGAAGAATGAGAATTAGAAGAATGAGAAGAAGAAGAATGAGAAGAAGAAGAATAAGAAGAAGTAGAATGAGAAGAAGAAGAATTAGAAGAAGAAGAATGAAAACAAGAATGATAAAAGAAGAATGAGATGAAGAAGAAGGAGAAGGTTAAGAATTTGTAAGAAAAGAATGAGAAGAAGAAGAATGAAGATGAATAAAAAGAAGAATGAGAAGAAAAAATAAAAAATAAAGACAAGAAGAAATGAAAAGAAGAATGAGAGAAGAAGAATGAGAACAAGAAAAATGAGAAGAAGAATGAAAAGAAGAAGAACGAAAGGAAACGAATAAGATGAAGAACGAGAAGAAAAAGAACGAAGAAGAAGAATGAAAAAAGAAGAATGAGAAGAAGAAGAATGAGAAGAAGAAGAGATGAAGAAGAAGAAGAATGAAGATGAATGAGATAAAGAATGAGGAAGAAGAATTAGAGAAGATGAAATGAAAAGAAGAATGAGAAAAGGAATCAAGAATAAAAATGAGATGAAAAAGAAGAATGAGAAGAAGAATAAGATGAAGAATGAAAAGAAGAAGAATGAGAAGAAGAAGATTGAGAAGAATGAGAAAAAGAATAAGAAGAGAAGAAGAATGAGAGGAAGAAGAGAGGAAGATGAATGGACAAAAGAAGAATGAGAGGAAGAAGAATGAGAAGAAGATGAATGAGAAGAAGAATGAAGAAGAAGAATAAGAACAAAAAAAGAATGTAAAGAAGAATGAGGTAAGAAAAATTAGAAATGAAGAAGAAAATGAGAAAGAAGATTGAGAAGAAAAATGTAAAGAAGAATGAAGAAGAAGAATGAACAACAAAGAAGAATGAGAAGAAGAAGAATGAAAGAAGAAGAATGAAGAAAAAGAATAAGAAAGAAGAAAACGAAGAAGAAGAATGGAAGAAGAAGAATGATTTAGAAGAATGAGAAGAAGTTAAGAAGAAGAAGAATAATGACAAGAAGAATGAGAAGAAGAACAATGAGAAGAAGAAGAATGAGAAGAAGAAGAATGGTATGAAGAATGAAAAAGAAGAAGAAACGTGAAGAAGAAGAATGAGAAGAAGAAGAATGAAAAGAAGAAGAAAAGAAAAAATGAGAAAAAATGAAGAAGAAGAAGAAAAAGAAGAGGAATGAGAAGAAGAGATTGAGAAGAAGAAGAATGAGAAGAACAAGAAGAAAGAAGAAGAATGAGAAACAAGAAACGAGAAGAAGAAGAATGAGAAGAAGAATGAGAAGATGAAGAAATGTGAAGAAGAAGAATGAGAAGAAGAAGAATGAGATAAAGAAGAATGAGAGGAAGAACAAGAGAAGAACCGAAAATGAGAAGAAGAAAGACGTGAGAAGAAGAAGATTATAAAGAAGAATGTGAAGAAGAAGAATGAGAAGAAGAGATTGAAGAAGAATGAAAATCAAGAAGAATGACAAGAACAAGAAATGAGAAGAAGAATGAGAGGAAGAAGAATGAGAAGAAGAATAGAAGAAAGAAGAAGAATGAGAAAGAAGAAGAATGAAGAAAACAAAAAAGAATGAGAAGATTAAGAACATATGAAGAAGAATTAAAAGAAGAATGAGAAGATGAAAATGAGAAGAAGAATGAAAAGAATGAAGAAGAAATGAGAAGAAGAAAAAATGAGAAGAAGAAGAATGAGAAGAAAAAAATTAGAAGAAGAAGAATGAGAAGAAAAATGAGAAGAAAAGAATTAGAAGAAGAAGAAGAAGAGAGAAGAAGAAGAATGAGAAGAAGAAGATGAGAAGAAGAAGAAAAGAAGAAGAAGAATGAGAAGAAGAATGAAAGAAGAGAAGAAGAATAATGTTTAAGAAGAATGAGAAGAACAAAAATGAATGAAGAAGAATGAGAAGAAGAAGAATGAGAAGAAGAAGAATGAGAAGAAGAAATGAGAAGAAGAAGAATGAGAAGAAGAATGAGAAGAAGAAGAATTAAAATGAAAGAAGAATGAGAAGAAGAAGATTGAGAAGAAGAATGAAGAAGAAGAATGAGAAAAGAAGAAGAATGAGAAGAAGAATGAGAAGAAGAAGAATGAGAAGAAGAAGAAATGAGAAGAAGAATGAAGAAGAAAGAAGAATGAGAAGAAGAAGAATGAGAAGAAGAAGAATGAAGAAGAATGAAAGAAGAAGAATGAGAAGAAGAAGAATGAGAAGAAGAATGATTTAAGAAGAATGAGAAGAAGAAAAAGAAGAAAATGAGAAGAAGAAGAATGAGAAGAAGAAGAATGAGAAGAAGAAGAAGAATAAGAAGAAGAAGAAGAATGAGAAGAAGAAGAAGAATGACAAGAAGAAGAATGAGAAGAAGAAGAATGAGAAGAAGAAGAAATGAAGAATAAGAATGAGAAGAAGAAGAATGAAGAAGAAAATAAGAAAGAAGAAGAAGAAAAGAAGAAGAATGAGAAGAAGAAAAATGAGAAAAGAAGAAATGAGAAGAAGAAGAATGAAAAGAAAGAAGAATAAGAAGAAGAAGAATGAGAAGAAGAAGAATAAGAAGAAATAGAAAAGAAGAAGGAGAAGAATGAGAAGAAGAAGAATGAGAAGAAGAAGAATAAGAAGAAGAATGAATGAAAGAAGAAGAATGAGAAGAAGAAGAATGAGAAGAAGAAGAATGAGAAGAAGAAGAATGAGAAGAAGAATGAAAGAAGAAGAATGAGAAGAAGAAGAGAAGAAGAAGAGAATGAGAAGAAGAATGAGAAGAAGAAGAATGAAAAAAGAAGAAAGAGAAGAAGAAGAATGAAAAGAAGAAGAAGAAAAAGAAGAAGAATGAAAAGAAGAAGAATGAGAAGAAGAATGTGAAGAAGAAGAAGAATGAGAAGAAGAAGAATGAGAATAAGAAGAATGAGAAGAAGAAGAATGAGAAGAAGAAGAATAGAAGAAGAATGTGAAGAAGAAGAATGAGAAGAAGAAGAATGAAGAAGAATGAGAAGAAGAAGAGGAATGATAAGAAGAAGAATGTTTAAGAAGAAGAATGAAGAAGAAGAATGTTTAGAAGAAGAATGAGAAGAAATTTCGAGAAGAATGAGAAGAAGAAGAATGAGAAGAAGAAGAATGAGAAGAAAAATGAGAAGAAGAAGAATGAGAAGAAGAAGAATGAAAAGAAGAATAAGAAAAAGAAGAATGAAAAGAAGAATGAGAAGAAAGAATGAGAAGAAGAAGAATGAGAAGAAGAAGAATGAGAAGAAGAATGATGAGAAGAAGAATGAAGAAGAAGAATAAGAAGGAGAAGAAGAATGAGAAGAAGAAGAATGAGAAGAAGAAGAATGAGAAGAAGAAGAATGAAATGGAATAAAAAAGAGAAGAAGAAGAATGAAAGAAGTAGAATGAGAATGAAGAAGAATAAGAAGAAGAATGAGAAGAAGAAGAAGAATGAGAAGAAGAATATAAGAAGAAGAAGTGAAGAAGAAGAATGAGAAGAAGAATAATGAGAAGAAGAAGAGAGAAGAAGAATGAGAAGAAGAATGAGAAGAAGAAGAAAGAGAAGAAGAAGAATGAAAAGAAGAAGATCGAGAAGAAAAAATGAAGAAGAAGAATGAGAAGAAGAAATGAAAAGAAGAAGAAGAATAAGAAGAAGAATGAGAAGATGAAGAAGAATGAGAAGAAGAAGAATGAGAAGAAGAAGAATGAAAAAGAAGAAAGAGAAGAAGAAGAATGAAAAGAAGAAGAATGATAAGAAGAAGAATGTTTAAGAAGAAGAATAAGAAGAAGAAAAAAAGAATGAAGAAGAAGAAGAATGAGAAGAAGAAGAATGAAAGAAGAAGAATGAGAAGATAAGAATGAGAAGAAGAAGAATATAATGAAGAATGAAAGAAGAAAAAGAAGAAAGAAAGAAGAAGAATGAGAAGAAGAATGAGAAAAAGAATGAGAAGAAGAACAAGAATGAAATAAGAAGAATAAGAATGAATAAGAAGAAGAATGAATTAGAAGAAGAATGAGAAGAAGAAGAATGAGAAGAAAGAATGAGAAGAAGAAGAATGATAAAAAAAAGAATGAGAAAAGAAGAAGAATGAGAAGAAGAAGAATGAGAAGAATGAAGAATGAGAAGAAGAAGAATAATGAAAAGAGGAAGAATGAGAAGAAGAAGAATGAGAAGAAGAATGAGAAGAAGAATGAGAAGAAGAAGAATGATATGATGAAGAATGAGCAAAAGAAGAATGGGAAGAGTGAGAAGAATAAGAAGAAGAAGAATGAGAAGAAGAATAAGAAGAAGAAGAAAAATGAGAAGAAGAAGAATGAGAAGAAAAAGAATTAGAAGAAGAATGAGAAAAAGAAAAATAAGAAGAAGAAGAATGAGAAGAAGAAGAGGAATGAGAAGAAGAATAATGTGAAGAAGAACAATAAGAAGAAGAAGAATGGGAAGAAGAAGAATGAGAAGAAAAATGAGAAGAAGTAGAACAATGAGAAGAAGAAGAACGAGAAGAAGAATGAGAAGAAGAAGAATGGGAAGAAGAAGATTGAGAAGAAGAATGTGAAGAAGAAGAATCAGAAGAAGGAGAATGGCAAGAAGAAGAATTACAACAAGAAGAATGAGAAGAAGAAGATTGAGAAGAAGAAGAATAAGAGGAAGAAGAATGTGAAGAAGAAGAATGAGAATAAGAAGAATGAGAAGAAGAAGATTGAGAAGAAGAATGTGGAGAAGCAGAATGAGAAGAAGAATGTGAAGAAGAGGAATGAGAAGAAGAAGAATGAGAATAAGAAGATTGAGACGAAGAATGTGAAGAAGAAGAATGAGAAGAAGAAGATTGAGAAGAAGAATGCTGAGAAGAAGAATGAGAAGAAAAATATGAAGAAGAGGAATGAGAAGAAAAAGAATGAGAAGAAGAAGATTGAGAAGAAGAATGTGAATAAGTAGAATGAGAAGAAGAAGAATGAGAAGAAGAAGAATGAGAAGAAGAAGAATGACAAGAAGAAGGTTGTGAAGAAGAAGAATGAGAAGAAGAATAAGAAGAATGAATGAGAAGAAGAAGATTGAGAAGAACAATGTGAAGAAGAAGAATAAGAAGAAGAATATTGAGAAGGAGAATGTCAAGAGGAAGAACGAGAAGAAGAAGAATGAGAAGAAGAATGAGAAGAAGAAGAATGAGAAGAAGAATAATGAGAAGAAGAAGAATGAAAGAAGAAGAATAAGAATGAAGAAGAAGAAATTGAAGAAGAAGAATGAAGAAAAGAAGAAGAATGAAGAAGAAGAAAGAATGAGAAGAAGAAGAATGAGAAGAAGAAGAATGAGAAGAAGAAGAAGAAGAAGAAAGAAGAATGAGAAGAAGAAGAATGAGAAGAAGAAGAATGAGAAGAAGAAGAATGAAAGAAGAAGAATGAGAAGAAGAAGAATGAAGAAGAAGAATGAGAAGAAGAAGAATGAAGAAGAAGAATGAGAAGAAGAAGAAGAAAAGAAGAAGAAATGAGAAGAAGAAGATTGAGAAGAAGAAAGAAGAAGAATGAAGAATGAAGAAAGAAGAATGAGAAGAAGAATGAGAAGAAGAAGAATAAGAAGAAGAAGAATGAGAAGAAGAAGAATGAGAAGAAGAAGAATGAGAAGAAGAAGAATGAGAAGAAGAAGAATGAGAAGAAGAAGAATGAGAAGAAGAAGAATGAGAAGAAGAAGAATGAGAAGAAGAAGAATGAGAAGAATGAACAAGAAGAATGAGAAGAAGAAGAAAGAAGAAGAATGAGAAGAAGAAGAAGAAGAAGAAGAATGAGAAGAAGAAGATTGAGAAGAAGAAGAATGAGAAGAAGAAGAAAGAGAAGAAGAATGTAAGGAAGAAGAATGTGAAGAAGAAGAATGAGAAGAAAAATATTGAGAAGAAGAGGAATGAGAAGAAGAATATTGAGAAGAAGAAGAATCTGAAGAACAAGATTGAGAAGAAGAATGTGAAGAAGAAGAATGAGAAGAAGAATATTGAGAAGAAGAATGTGAAGAAGAAGAATTAGAAGAAGAAGAATGAGAAGAAGAAGATTGAGAAGAAGAATGTGAAGAAGAAGAATGAGAAGAAGAAGAATGAAGAAGAAGAATGAGAAGAAGAAGATTTAGAAGAAGAATGTGGAGAAGAAGAATGAGAAGAAGAATGTGAAGAAGAGGAATGAGAAGAAGAAGAATGGGAAGAAGAAGATTGAGAAGAAGAATGTGAAGAAGAAGAATGAGAAGAAGAAGAATGACAAGAAGAATGTGAAGAAGAAGAATGGGAAGAAGAAGAATGAGAAGAAGAAGATTGAGAAGAAAATGTGAAGAAGAGTAATAAGAAGAAGAAGAATGAGAAGAAGAAGAATGAGCAGAATAAGAATGAAAAGAATGAGAATGACAAGAAGAAGAATGACAGGAAGAAGAATGAGGAAAGAAGATTGAGAAGAAGAAGAATGAAAAGAAGAAGAATGAGAAGAAGAATGACAAGAAGAAGAATGAGAAGAAGAAGAATGAAAGAAGAATGAGAAGAAGAAGAATGAAGAAGAAGAATCAGAAGAAGAAGAATGACAAGAAGAATGAGAAGAAGAAGACTGTGAAGAAGAAGAATGAGAAGAAGATGGTTGAGAAGAAGAAGAATGAGAAGAAGTAGATTGAGAAGAAGAATGTGAAGAGGAAGAATGAGAAGAAGAATAATGAGAAGAAGAATGTAATGAAGAAGAATGAGAAGAAGAAGAATGAGAAGAAGAAGAATGAGAAGAAGAATGAGAAGAAGAAGAATGTGATGAAGAAGAATGTGAAGAAGAAGAATGTGAAGAAGAAGAATGAGAATAAGAATGTAAAGAAGAAGAATGAGAAGAAGAAGAGTGAGAAGAAAAAGAATGAGAAGAAGAAGATTGAGAAGAAGAATGTGAAAAAGAAGAATGAGAAGAAGAAGAATGAAAAGAACAAGATTGAGAAGAAGAATGTGAAGAAGGAGAATGAGAAGAAGAAGATTGAGAAGAAGAATTTAGAGAAGAGGATTGAGAAGAAGAACGTGAAGAAGAGGAATGAGAAGAAGAAGATTGAGAACAAGAATGTGAAGAAGAAGAATGAGAAGCAGAATATTTTAAGAAGAATGTGAAGAAGAAGAATGAGAAGAAGAAGATTGAGAAGAAGAATGTGAAGAAGAAGAATGAGAAGAAGAATATTGAGAAGAATGTGAAGAAGAAGAATTAGAAGAAGAAGAATGTGAAGAAGAAGAATGAGAAGAAGAATATTGAGAAGAATGTGAAGAAGAAGAATTAGAAGAAGATGAATGTGAAGAAGAAGAGTTAGAAGAAGAATGAGAAGAAGAAGATGTAGAAGTAGAATGTGGAGAAGAAGAATGAGAAGAAGAATAATGAGAAGAAGAATGTAATGAAGAAGAATGAGAAGAAGAGGAATGTGATGAAGAAGAATGTGAAGAAGAAGAATGTGAAGAAGAAGAATGAGAAGAAGAAGAGTGAGAAGAAGAAGAATGAGAAGAAGAAGATTGAGAAGAAGAATGAAGAATGAGAAGAAGAAGAATGAGAAGAAGAAGATTGAAAGAAGAAGAATGAAGAAGAATGAAGAAGAATGAAAAGAAGAAGATTGAGAAGAAGAATAAGAAGAAGGAAGAAGGAGAAGAAGAAGATTGAGAAGAAGAATTTAGAGAAGAAGATTGAAGAAGAAGAATAAGAAGAATATGAAGAAGGAGAAACAAGAAGAAGAAGATTGAGAAGAAGAATTTAGAGAAGAAGATTGAGAAGAAGAACGTGAGGAAGAGGAATGGAAAGGAGAATAGAGAAATAGGAAACATAAAAGGCTTAAATTTAAAAATTTAATTCATAAAAATAAATAGGAAAAATAAATATGCAGAAATAAATTAATGCATAAAAGAAATAAAAAGAAAACTGAACGGCGGTAGTCCGCACTGATCAGTTGAGGTGAAGAAGGGAAGAAGCCAGATCGGCGGTAGTCCGCACTGATCCGGGAGAGGGAGAAAGAGAAATGTAAAAAGAGTTCTTTTATTAAAGAAGAGGAGCTTACAAGATAGTATCAAGGAGCTTCTCTCACTAGTTTCTCTCTCTACTATTTGGTTTTCTGAAAGGGTACCTCACAAATGAGTCGAGGCCTCCTTTTATAATAGAAAATTTTCCTGTAGCTACAGGACCGGTACATGACCTGAACTATTTGCTACAGAAGCGGTAAAAACCCTAAATACAAAACCTTAAGTTGTCAAGGTCTTCTTCTGCCTGAGATTCATCGAAATTGATTCCAAAGCAATCATCCTCATTCCTAAAGTAAGGATTGGTTGAACAGGAATCAAGATCTTCATCATCTTGCTCTTCAACTTCCTCTTCCTCGATTCTATCTTTTTTAGAAGGAAGAGGCCTTCTTTCAACAACTTTCTTGGAAGTGGATGCTTCTTCTTCCAATGCTTTGAGGGCAGTCTTTAGATGTTCTTGGAGTTGATCTTTTGACTGTGCTCCAGCTAGGAAGGCTGATAAAGATGATTTCTGATTGAAGAATAAGGAAGTCTCAGGATCCGAAGTCTTGAAGAATTCCTTATTGTTCTTGAACCAGTCCTTGATTTTGGCTGGCTGAACTTGATCACAATTAAACTGCGGCCACCATTTTACATAAAAATGTCTTTCAATTTGAGGCAGCTCCAACTTGTGATTAGTTTTGCTGAAGGCAATTCGCCAGGAAAATATCCAGGCTAACCCAAAGCTTGAGAAAAACCTCAGACTGGCCGGAATCCTACTATTGCTTGGATCATACAGCTGCATGAACTGCTTAAATCCATCTGAGATAGCAGGGGGAAAAATTGATGGAATCGGTTTAAATAAATTCCACCAACTTAAGAACCAATTTGGGAAATAATATCTAGTATTATTACTAAACATTATTAACCAAGAGTGTTTTCTCTGGTGATTCTGTTGCCAAAAGACATTAGTCCAAGCATCAATATAGTCCCAATAAGAATAACCTGCTGGGTCAAATGGTTGGGAGAATTTTTTGTAAGTTTTAAGAGCTTTTCCAAATTGGTCAGGTCTTAAAACTTTGAGAATCCTGATGGTTGAGTGGGTATTCATATCAGGATGTTTTTTGTCATCTTTGTAGTGTTTAATCACAACGGATTTGGTGTCTACTAAGATGAATTCATAAAAAGTCCTTGTTTTATTCATGGCTGTTGGCCTGAAAAAGAACCCTTCTGGAAATGCTATTTCCATGACTTTGTATGGATTTCTGTGACAGAACTCCGGCTCTACCTGCAAAACAACTTCAGATATATCTTTGTAAATATATACGTTAGTTGATTCAGAGGTGATTGGTGTTTTGGTCAAATCTTTAGCACTAGGTTTTTTAGAAGATGTGCTAAAGAATTTTTTGGATTTGTTTTCATCATCTGATTCAGACGATGCTATGTCTGCCCAGGATTTATTAGGAAGGACTAAAAATGAGTCTCTAATACTTGGAGTTGGGTTATTTGGAAGGGCCATTGCATAATCAGATGTTTTCTGACTTTGAATGGGATTTTTACTAGTAATCTCGGAAGGAGTTACTAGTCTCAATAAATGTTGGTTGATTTGATCCTATATTGATGATCCAGGTAATTTTTGGGTAGAAGACCCAATTTGGGTAGAAGACCCAGAACTTGATTTCATTGCAGCATTTGCTGCTGATTTTGATGAGGACCTTGATGGTTTCTTTGGTCCATCTATGGTTGGTTCTGAAAAAGCTTTTTTGGTGTCCTTAGGCAGGACGCTTCTGCCAGCTGATTTTGGAGGCATCTATCTGTCCTGTAAAAACTCTCTGGTTAGATAGTCTGGTAGACTGTTTTGGGCTCCTTTAAGAAATTCAATGTCAAAATAAAAATACTTAAAATAGCCTGCCATCTGGCAAAAATTTGTTTTGAAGCAAGATTTTTAACATCTTTTTTCAAAATTTCTTTAGCTGATTTGCAATCAACTCTAATCAAAAAATTTTGATTCAATAAATCACTTTGAAATTTGGAAATGCACAAAACAATTGCTAAAACTTCTTTTTTAACAGTTGAATATTTTTGCTGTGCAGAATTCCAATGCTTTGATGTATAAGAAATGATTTGCTCATGGCCATTGATTCTTTGTTTAAGAATGCCACCATAACCTATGTTAGAGGCATCAGTTTCAACAATTTTGAATGCTTGTGGATTTGGGAGATACAAGCATTTTATGGATAAAACTTGTTGTTTGATCCTTTTGACAATTTGAGTATGGCTGTCAGTCCACTCAGGAGGATTCTTTTTGAGTCTATCATGGAGAGGTTTCACAATCTGACTCAAGTTGGGGACAAAGTCACCTACATAATTTAGACATCCTAGAAATCTTTGGAGCTGAGTTTTATCTAGGATCACGTTTGGAAATTTTGAAGCAAATTCTATTGATCTGCTTATGGGGATTATAGTTCCTTGACTGATCATATGACCTAAGAACCGAATTTTTGTTTGAAATAGACTAATTTTTGACTTCGAGATTACAAGACCATTTCTTTGGATGACCTTGACAAAAGTCTGGAGATGTTTGAAGTGTTGATCAATTGAATCTGAGAATACTAAGACATCATCAATGTAGACAATAGTGAACTTAGTATAATCATTGAATATATCATTCATGATTTTTTGAAATTCTGAAGGGGCATTCTTCAGTCCGAAAGGCATAACATTCCATTCATATTGCCCGAAAGGTACAGTGAAGGCAGTTTTGTACCTATCAGATTCTTTGATCTGGATCTGCCAAAATCCCGACTTCATGTCAAATTTTGAAAAGATTTTGGCTGAATTTAGTCAATTGAGAAGATCTTTCTTGTTGGGAATAAGATATCTAATCCACTGAAGAGCTTCATTAAGAGGTTTGTAATTGATCACTAATCTAGGCGTACCTCGCTCTAGCTCAGCTTGTTTATTGACATAGAAGGCAGTACAAGACCATGGGCTTTTACTTCTTCTAATTAGTTTTTTGTCTAAGAGGTCCTTGATCTCTTTTTGGCAATGAAGAAGGAGTTCTTCGTTCATTTGAATTGGTCTAGCTTTGGTTGGGATGAGACTGTCTTTGAAGTCTCTTTCATAGGGTAAATCGACCATGTGATTTTTCCTATCCCAGAAAGCATTTGGGAGATTAGAACAGATAGAAATCTTAATCTCTTTAAAGATCTTATCTATTATGTTTTTGACTTGAGGAGTTTCTAGTTGCTGATTAATCCTAGCATGAGAAACTTCTTCTTTTAAATAGTTTATTTGCTTAATTTTGTTATCCAACAAGTTAAGTGTTTTAACTATTGGTTTGTTTGTAAAATCAAATCTTATCTTCTTTCCCGAACAAAAAGTTATGATTCCTTTATCATTAATTTCTATTGGGAAGAGAGATTTGATGAACGGTGTCCCTAGGATAACTTCGTTCTTTAAGTTCTTGACTAAAAGAAAGCTAGTTTTAATCCTAAGATCTTGGTTAACTATAGCTGCCTTAGACAACTTATAGTTGATTTTTAATTTAGAGCCGCTAGCCGTGCTAAGCTTCTCCGAAGTTTTCTCAAAGAACTTAGTAGGAATTAATCCTTCTAAGATGCAATTTGAATCAGCACTAGTATCGAATAAGGCAAGTGTCTCAAGAACAAAATCCTTAATAACGATTTTGATATTGATGTAAAATTTTTGGATTCTAATCTTCTTGATTAAACCCATAATTTTGTCAGATTCTTCTTCTTCAGAAGATTCACTCATACTGGAATTAGTAGATCCAGTAGGGTCTCTTTGCTCCTTTTCTTTCCATCCAATTTGTGCTAACACAACTGAATGAAGGTCTTGTTGAGTTTTAAGGTCTTTGACTTCCAGTTTAAGATTTCTTATTTCTTCCTGGAGGTCTTGAATTGTGGTTGGTTTAGAGGTGGAACCTATTTCAAGCTTTCTAAAAATTTTATTAACGTCAAATTTATTATCAGTTAATAAGTTTTTAGGTCTTGTTTTAACCTCTAAGGATTTTTTGAGTTGGTTTAAGAAAACCATTTTCTCTTGAGGATCAGAGATGTTTTCTATTACCTCAAACAAGAGATTTTGTTCTTTTGTTAAAACATTTATTTCAGAAGAAGATTCTTCTTCTGTGGATGATGATGATTCATTATCATCATGCTGAAGACCTTTTGTATCTTCTTCTGAAGATTCTTTATTAGATTCTTCATCTGAGGATTGGATTAAAAGCTTATTAATTTGGTCTTCTACTTGAGGATCAAGATTTAATTGTTTAATCTTGTTTTTTAACCAACAAAACCTGCTAGTATGACCTTTTCTCCCACATTTAAAACAATAAACAGGAGGATTATTTGGATTTTTCTTCCTAGGCCCTGTTCTTCTTGTTTTAGGTTGAGGATCATCTTTGTTTTTTCTTTTCCATTTCCTTCTAGGCTGGGTTCTAGGAGGAGGAGGTTGGGTTTTGTCTAAATGTCTCTTTACCTGTTTTTTGCAAGCTGGGAGACCAAATTGCTCACAGAAGGATCCTAATTCTCGTTTTTCAAGAATTTTCTCCTTCTTTAATTGATCTTGAATTTTGTCATCTTGACAAATCTTCAATGCTACTCTCTGGACATAAGAGATTAATTGGTCATATGTAAGATCATCATATGGAATTTCTCCTTTAGGATTATGGCTACGGATTTTATCCCTAACTTTGTCTCCTAAAGATTTTGGAAGACCTGCAAGGAATTTCTCCTTCCAGAAAGGTTGATGACAATCTTCTCTAGTGTAAACTCTGGCTAGGAAGGTGTCCTTATAAGATCTGAAATCTCCTAGAGTTCTACACCTTAGATTGGATAGTAATTCAGCAGACCTATCCTTCCATAAGGATGGATCTCCTATGAAGTGTTTTGCTATAGTGAATATTAATGTATTCACGGAATCAGGAATTCCTTCTGGGAACTCATCGCTGGTCATGACTCTACCATCTTGGTTGGTCCTAACAGCTTCAAATATTTGGGTTTTATCTTCTTCAGTGAGATGATTATCCCACCATCCTTTTAGTTGTCCAGTAAATCCTGAAACTAAAATGTTAACTATAACATCTTCAGAACTATCATGGGCTGTCTGATAAGCAGTAGCCACCATGGACATATGTTGAAGAGTACTCATAATATTGTACTCAGTTTGGGTATCTATGTTCCATTCATAGATGTTATTTGCATTGAAAGACCTAAAGTTTCCTTCTCCTCTTTCTTCTAAGAGAAGGTCTAGGGCTGTGGGCCTTTTGGTAGTACAGTTTAGAGGAAGATTTCCAATTAACTGGATTAAGGTTTAAAGGCATTTTACCCTTTCTAATTTGTTCTTTTTCACTGACTGAACCTTCTTCAGTTCTAGTGAAAGAGGAGATTGAAGAACTATCAGAATCTTTTCCTAGGACATTTATCCTAGAAGACCTGGTTCTAACTCCTAAACTTGGATCAGATTGTTCGGGAATGGCCTTAATTAAGTTATTAATCTTTTCTAAGATTTCACTATTTTCGGCGCATTTCTCAAACTTTTGTTTTCTAAATTCTTTAAGCACTTTTCTAGCTCTATCACTCATTTTAAATGGTTTAAAGAGAGGCTTCTCTATTTGAGAAGATGAAGTTGATGGTTCTTCAGTATTAGGTTTGACTAAAGTTTTAACTTTATCAAGTTTATTACCTAAAACTTGAAGATATTTATTTGTGTAATTTGCTTGTTCCATTAATCCTTTTATGTCATGTGGTTTGACACTTTCTTTAGGGTCCTTGGTTTTGAACGAAGATGCTATGACTGGCTGGTCGTTAGCATCTTTTAATTTAGGGATTTGAAACTGGACTTCTAGAGGTAAATCAGATTGGATTATCTTACCATCCTTAATAACCCAATTTATTCCTTTGACTGACAGGTTAACAATAACATCAACCTGCCAAGGATAATTGATTTTCTTTTTGATTGAGTATGCATGAAACCAATCAAAGAAAGGAACTTGGGTTTTAGTATCATTAATAAATTTATGATACCTAGATTGGATTTTAATTTTTTCTTTACCCTTGTAATTTTGGAAAAACCAATCTCTCTTAAGTTTGTTTTCCTTAGAGCGAAAGTCTTTCCTAAGGGTTTCGTCAACTATGATAAAGATCCTATGATTCATAAGGACCATCCATGGAAGAGTATGTTGGAGACTGGTTAGACTTTTGGTCATAATCCATGTCCTTGTAAACACCATGAGGAATTTGGGAAGTATTATTTACTCCCTCAAGTTTGGAATTAGTTGGACCATAAGATACAAATCTAACTAATGATGGTGTTTTATTAGAACAAGGGCCTCTAAAGGAACCTATAGGTCCTAGGGCTTCTATTCTGGAAGAGAAAGAATTTCTCCTATCAAAGTTGATTTCAACCTTGCCAGAATTATCTTGTTTAATAAAATTGATTTGTGGTGCTGGTCTTGGAATAGAGGGCGTTGCTCTTTCCATGATCCATTTTTCAGGGAGCGTTACTTCGTCCCATTTAATTGTTCTGGGAAGGGAAACATTAGCCTTTGTCATATCAGTGATGAACAAAGTAGTTTCACCTTTCTGAGGTTTTAGAAGGTGATAGAAACCCAACCAACAAAGTCAAAGATAATTGGCGTGACATTGGAGGTCCCATGACTAGGCCCAAAACCCAAATAATAAAGCAATCGTTACCAAGCCTAAGGTTGGAATTACAAAAAGAATCAGAGACTGTACCAAAATGGGTAACTTTATTACCAGTTGATGAAGATTGAAGCCCATATTGAAGAACATATATAAAGCCCAAAGTCATTGTCATGTAATTTGGGCTGAGTAGTTAATTAGGATTTATTTACATGTATTTTCACATAAATTACTTTTGATAGTTAGTAGAAAAAGGGAAAGTTGGATAGTTGGTGGAAAAATAGGAAGGTCATTAATGATGGAAATAAAAGGTTAGTGGATAGATCTAGTGGATGGGATTTTATGTCAATTAAGGTATTAATGGACATTAAATCCATGAGATTTTATGCCAATTAAAATATTAATGGCATTGATTTCAGGGTTGTCTAGTAAGCCTATAAATAAACTCTAATAACCATCCAGAAAAACAGAATTGATAATTTGAATAATATTTGTGTTTCTTTGTGAGCACTTTTCCTTTGGTTCTTAGGTTAAAGAACTTTTATAGTGTTGGTTCTGCCGGCAGGTCGCGGTTAGGGTCGCACTTCTGATAACTTTGGTTCTACCGGCAGGTCGCGGTTAGGGTCAAGTTCCTCTTTTCGTCTGATTTCAAGACGGTCCAATTTTAAGATCGTGTCATTTGGTATCAGAGCTTCGACTCTTGAAATCAGGTGTTCTCTATCCTCTATGTCTCTATTTTTTTCAATTTATTAAAAAAATAATAATAAAAAATTGTTAGTTCTTTTGATATTTCCCGTATTTTGTCATCCTCATTTATTCTAGTTATTTGGTTCCATTCATATCCCTTTGTTTACCTTATTAAGTTTGTCATCTTTCCTTTTGTCTCCCTTTGTTTTGTTCCCTCTTTCAAAAAAAAAAAACAAAACAATCAAAAAAAAAATAAAAAAAAAAAGAAAGGTGAAAAAAAAGAGCAAAAACAAGAAGGGCTAGTAGTCAATTTGTTATTTTGCCTTGCATATTGAAAAAAAAAAACAAAAGAAAATTTTGAATTTTGTCATATTTCCCCCCTTGCATCTATACTACTTTCATTATACGTGTCAAACAATCTAGAATTCCTTGTTTTCTTGCTATTTCTTGTTCCCTAAAGTTATCAATTACCAAATTCTTATTGTTTCTTGCTACGTACCATCATTCTTAAAGGTTCTTACTTAAGAGCTCATAAGGAAAAGTTGAGTGGTAAAAGACAAGAGTGGTGAAACAAAAAAAAAAAAACCAAATTGAGTGATACACGAGTGATTACAACATAATTCGAGTGTAAACACGTGAGAGAGTGTTGTGTGAGGATTTTTTATTTCTGTCTAACTTCATTTTGCAGTATTTTAATCATGAGTAAAGAAGAAGAAGAACGGGATGTTGATCTCAAATTATTAATCAAGGTTTTTCAAGAACAATTCAAAGTTGTAAATGCCAAGTTGGATGATTTACAACCTATACCTAGATATAGGAGCCCTACAAGTCGACACAATGTTGAGGAAGAAGAAAAGGAGTATTCAAATGGAAGATATAATGAAAATGAATGGAGAAGAAAAGGTGAACCAGGACGTGACAATTACTTGGATAATATTAAGATGACAATCCCTACATTCCAAGGGAAGAATTATCCTGAATTGTACTTGGAGTGGGAGAGAAAAGTTCAACATGTGTTTGATTGTCACAACTACTCAAAGGAGAAAAAGGTAAAATTAGCAATTGTTAAATTTACTGACTATGCTAATATTTGGTGGGATCAGTTTGTGATTAACAGGCGTAGAAATGGAGAAAGACCCATTCATACATGGGAAGATATGAAGTCTATCATGAGAAGGAGATTTGTACCAAGTCATTACCATAGGGACTTGCATAGAAAATTACAAAGTTTGACACAAGGTTGTATGAGTGTGGAGAATTACTATAAGGAGATGAAAATAGCCATGACTAGAGCCAATGTGAAGGAAAACTGTGAGGTAACTATGGCTAGATTTATTGGAGGTTTAAAGAAAGAGATTGCTGATGTGGTGGAGTTGCAGCATTATATGGAGATAGAGGACTTATTGCACAAAGCAATTCAAGTGGAGAGGCAATTGAAGTCTAAAAGCTCTTCCAAATTTGCTTCATCTTCTAGCTCTTCATGGAGATCAAATTGGAAGAACAGTACAACTGTTACAAATCCTAAAGAAGATGTGATTGCCAAATATTCAAATGCTCCTCCTAAAGAAGTAGAAAGTGAGAGCTCAAGTGATGATGAAATGCCACCATTGGAGAATTCTAGTGATGTGGAAGTTGCTGAACCTGTAGATGGAGTTGTACTTGATACTAGGTGCGCTCTTAGCATACCACCTAAGGAAGATGATGATGTGAAGCCACGTGAGCATATTTCTCATACTAGGTGCCTTGATCAAGGGAAAGTGTGCAGCATGATTCTAGATGGAGGGAGTTGCACCAATGTGGCTAGTACTATTCTAGTGGAGAAAATAAATTTGCAAACTGCCAAACACCCTAGGCCTTATAAGCTGCAATGGCTTAGTAATATTGGAAAAGTAAAGGTTGACAAGCAAGTTTCAATTCCTTTTGCTATTGAGAATTACAAAGATGAAGTATTGTGTGATGTGGTTCTTATGGAGGCAGGGCATATACTTTTGGGCCGCCCATGGCAGCTTGACCGCAAGGTGACCCACAAGAAGTATACCAATTGTTTGTCGTTTATTTACAATGAGTTGAAAATTACTCTTACTCCATTTTCTCCAAAGGAAGTATGTGAAGATCAAATAAAAATGAGGAAAGTAAGAGAGTGTAAGTTGAGAGAAGAGCAATTGAGCATTCAAGAAAAAGAGAGAAAGGAAAATATGAGTGAAAATAAGAAGAAGAAAGAAAAACATGAAATTGAGTGTAGTGAAGAGAAAAGTAAGAAAATGAGTGCATTTGCAAAGACAAGAGAGGTTGGGAGTGTGTTATCAGCAAAAGAGAAACTACTTGTACTCCTGTACAAGGGTGTTTATTTCACTAACAAATTTCATTCTTCTTTTCCTTGTGAAGTTGATTCTTTGTTACAGGAAGTCGCTGATGTTTTTCCAGATGAAGTGTCTCATGGATTACCTCCTTTAAGAGGTATTGAGCATCAAATTGACCTCATTCTTGGTTGTCCAATCCCAAATAGACCAGCCTATAGAACAAATCCCAAGGAAACAAAGGAAATTCAAAAGCAAGCGAAGGAGTTGCTGCAAAAGGACTTTGTGAGGGAAAGTCCTAGTCCATGTTCTGTTCCTGTTATCTTGATTCCAAAGAAAAAGGGAACACGGTGCATGTACGTTGATAGTAAAGTCATCAATAAAATCACTGTAAAGTATAAATATCTTATTCCTAAGTTAGATGATATGCTTGATGAATTGTTTGGTTATTGTATGTTTACTAAAATTGATTTGAGTAGTGGATACAATCAAATGCATATGAAAGAAGATGATGAATGGAAAATAACTTTCAAAACAAAATATGGTTTATATGAGTGGTTAATGGTGTCATTTGGCTTAACTAATGCTCCTAACACCTTCATGAAGATAATGAATCGTGTTTTGTGTTCTTTCATTGGAAAATTTGTAATAATCTATTTTGATGATATTTTGATTTATAGCAAGACTTTAGATAAACATGTTGAATATTTGCATGTTGCTCTTAATGTCTTAAGAGGAAATAAATTGTATGAAAATTTCAAAAAGTGTTCATTTTGTCTTGAATCTATTGTCTTCAAGTGGGATGATATGCATGAGAAAACTTTTAATTTGTTGAAAGATAAGTTGACCAATGCACTTGTGCTTTGTTTGCCTAATTTTGATAACACTTTTGAAATTGAATGTGATCCTTTTGGTGTTGGAATAGTAGCTGTATTAATGCAGGAATCTAAACCAATTGCATATTTTAGTGAGAAGCTAAGTGGGGTTGCATTGAACTATTCTACCTATGACAAGAAGTTGTATGCTTTGTTTCTAAAATCTCAAGGTAAGCTTCAAAAGAGACATGTCAAGTGCCTGAAGTTCATAGAGATATTTCCTTATGTGAACAAGTACAAGAAAGGTAAAGATAATATTCTGGCAAATGCATTGTCTAGAAGAAAGCACAAGGCAAAATTTGTTAGAAAGTTGCATGTCAAAGTTCGAGCTAATATTGAGAAGAGGAATGAACAATATGCAAGCCAAGAAAAAGGGCATGTTATGACTTTTGAGCCTAAAGATTATGTTTGGGTTCATAGGCGAAAAGAAAGGTTTCCTACTCAAAGAAGATACAAATTGCAGCCAAGAGGAGATGGAACATTTCAAGTGTTAGAAAGGATCAATGACAATGCCTACAAGTTGGATTTACTAACTACATATGGTAATGTAAGTTCTACTTTAAATTTTACTGATTTATCTTTATTTGTTGTAGGTGAAGAATTTGATTCGAGGACGAATCCTTTTGAAGAGGGAGAGAATGATAGAAACCCAACCAACAAAGTCAAAGATAATTGGCGTGACATTGGAGGTCCCATGACTAGGCCCAAAACCCAAATAATGAAGCAATCGTTGCCAAGCCTAAGGTTGGAATTACAAAAAGAATTAGAGACTGTACCAAAATGGGTAACTTTATTACCAGTTGATGAAGATTAAAGCCCATATTGAAGAACATATATAAAGCCCAAAGTCATTGTCATGTAATTTGGGCTGAGTAGTTAATTAGGATTTATTTACATGTATTTTCACATAAATTACTTTTGATAGTTAGTAGAAAAAGGGAAAGTTGGATAGTTGGTGGAAAAATAGGAAGGTCATTAATGATGGAAATAAAAGGTTAGTGGATAGATCTAGTGGATGGGATTTTATGTCAATTAAGGTATTAATGGACATTAAATCCATGAGATTTTATGCCAATTAAAATATTAATGGCATTGATTTCAGGGTTGTCTAGTAAGCCTATAAATAAACTCTTGTAACCATCCAGAAAAACAGAATTGATAATTTGAATAATATTTGTGTTTCTTTGTGAGCACTTTTCCTTTGGTTCTTAGGTTAAAGAACTTTTATAGTGTTGGTTCTGCTGGCAGGTCGCGGTTAGGGTCGCACTTCTGATAACTTTGGTTCTACCGGCAGGTCGCGGTTAGGGTCAAGTTCCTCTTTTCGTCTGATTTCAAGACGGTCCAATTTTAAGATCGTGTCAGAAGGACTCTTGAAGCACAGGTATTCATGACCTTGTATTGAATCCTGTAGATTAAGGCTGCGGGAATAGATCCTTCCTTCATATCTAAACCGCAAAATTGGATGTTAAGGAAGAGTGAGTCCAAAATATTTCTATCCATTAGCTCACTGTCTTGTTAGGATAACAGTTGAAATAAACTGGTCCTTGACCTAGGCTTGTTTCTACTATTCCTATCAAGGAATCCTCAAATTTGTTGTGTCTAGTATCTCTAAGACACATGAGGACATCTACATCCAAACCCATATCAATCAAAGGTTTGATAGCTATTTGGACACACCCAATATGAAGATATTTATACTTCTTAGTGTGTTCTATAATTGAATCTTTAGACAAGAGATGGAATTCTTCTCCAATACCTTGTCCTAAGGGAATATTATTTTCAACAGTCTTGATAATGTAATTAGAGGGCCGTTTTTGCTTTTGATTTTCAGAACGTATAGTTAGATCTGAGGATTTCTGGAATTGTTCAGTCATCCATGTTTTGGTTGATTTCTTCGGTTTAACTTCTTCGTTGAAGATTGAATTTAGGGTTGACCACTTGGATCGAATTTTCTTGTTCATTGAACAAGGCTGGTGATTTGTTTTTTGAAGGTGAAGAGGAGGATGAAGAAGTAGAGGAAGAGGTTGGTAGGGAAAGGCGAGAGAATGTGCGAATAAGACGATTCATATATGAATAACAACCTCTAGTATCTTTGCCATCCTCTGGTTCCATAGAATATTTAATAAGGTATCTGTTATAAATTAATAACTTCGAAATCTGAGAAAAAAACTTTTTTTTTTTTACACTCTTTTATCTTGAACTTCTCAGCTAATTAAGTTTATTCTATGAATAATAAATTCAAGCCTTAGACTTAATGTTCATAATTTTGAAAATGATCTCAGAGGGTATCTCTATGGTCTTACTGCCTCACCTTTGGGACTTACTGCCTCATACCTTGTACCATTTTCAATATTTAGAACAGCTATGCCAAAGGAATTTATTAATCACTTAATAAACAACTGATCAAGATGTTCAAAATAAACAGTTTATCTGTACAGAAAATAAACAGTACATAAATTTAACAATGGTTAGGTGGTAGAACCACCATATAAACCATTGGATCTAGAATAAACAGACAGAAATACTATACAAAATTTTCCAGATTCCATGTTATAACAGTGTCCTTATTAATTATCCTACTTCCCAATCAGGCTTTGATACCAGAGACAGCGGAGAGATCGACTATAGAAAGGTGAATAGAGAAATAGGAAACATAAAAGGCTTAAATTTAAAATTTTAATTCATAAAAATAAATAGGAAAAATAAATATGCAGAATGAGAAGAAGATGGTTGAGAAGAAGAAGAATGAGAAGAAGTAGATTGAGAAGAAGAATGTGAAGAGGAAGAATGAGAAGAAGAATAATGAGAAGAAGAATGTAATGAAGAAGAATGAGAAGAAGAAGAATGAGAAGAAGAAGAATGTGAAGAAGAAGAATGTGAAGAAGAAGAATGTGGAGAAGAAGAATGAGAATAAGAATGTAAAGAAGAAAAATGAGAAGAAGAAGAATGAGAAGAAGAAGATTGAGAAGAAGAATGTGAAGAAGAAGAATGAGAAGAAGAAGAATGAAAAGAAGAAGAAGAAGAATGAAGAAGAAGAAATGAAGAAGGAAGAATGAGAAGAAGAAGAGATTGAGAAGAAGAACTTAGAAGAAGAAGAAGAAGAAGAAGAAGAGAAGAATGAAGAAGAAGAAGATTGAGAACAAGAATGTGAAGAAGAAGAATGAGAAGAAATATTTTAAGAAGAATGTGAAGAAGAAGAATGAGAAGAAGAAGATTGAGAAGAAGAATGTGAAGAAGAAGAATGAGAAGAAGAAGAATGAGAAGAAGAAGATTGAGAAGAAGAATGTGAAGAAGAAGAATGAGAAGAAGAATAATGAGAAGAATGTGAAGAAGAAGAATTAGAAGAAGAACAATGTGAAGAAGAAGAATGGGAAGAAGAATATTGAGAAGAATGTGAAGAAGAAGAATTAGAAGAAGAAGAATGTGAAGAAGAAGAGTTAGAAGAAGAATGAGAAGAAGAAGATTTAGAAGTAGAATCGGAGAAGAAGAATGAGAAGAAGAAGAATGAGAAGAAGAAGAATGAGAAGAAGAATGAGAAGAAGAGGAATGTCATGAAGAAGAATGTGAAGAAGAAGAATGTGAAGAAGAAGAATGTGAAGAAGAAGAATGAGAAGAAGAAGAATGAGAAGAAGAAGATTGAGAAGAAGAATGTGAACAAGAAGAATGAGAAGAAGAAGAATGAAAAGAAGATTGAGAATAAGAATATGAAGAAGGAGAAGAATAAGAAGAAGAAAAAGAATTTAGAGAAGAAGATTGAGAAGAAGATGAGGAAGAGGAATGAGAAGAAGAAGATTGAGAACAAGAATGTGAAGAAGAAGAATGAGAAGCAAAGTGTTTTAAGAAGAATGTGAAGAAGAAGAATGAGAAGAAGAAGATTGAGAAGAAGAATGTGAAGAAGAAGAATGAGAAGAAGAATATTGAGAAGAATGTGAAGAAGAAGAATTAGAAGAAGAAGAATTAGAAGAAGAAGAATGAGAAGAAGAATGAGAACAAGAAGAATGAGAAGAAGAATGAGAAGAAGAAGAATTAGAAGAAGAACAATGAGAAGAAGAAGAAAGAGAAGAAGAATGTGAAGAAGAAGAATGAAGAAAAGAAGAAGATTTAGAAGTAGAATGTGGAGAAGAAGAATGAGAAGAAGAATATGAACTGGAGGAATGAGAAGAAGAAGAATGGAAAGAAGAAGATTGAGAAGAAGAATGTGAAGAAGAAAAATGAGAAGAAGAAGAATGAGAAGAAGAAGAATGAGAAGAAGAAGAATGAGAAGAAGAAGAATGACAAGAAGAATGTGAAGACGAAGAATGGGAAGAAGAAGAATGAGAAGAAGAAGATTGAGAAGAAGAATGTGAAGAAGAGTAATAAGAAGAAGAAGAATGTGAAGAATAATGACAAGAAGAAGAATGAGCAGAAGAAGAATCAAAAGAAGGAGAATGACAAGAAGAAGAATGAGAAGAAGAATGAGAAGAAGAAGAATGAGAAGAAGAAGAATGAGAAGAAGAAGATTGAGAAAAACAATGTGAAGAAAAAGAATGAGAAGAAGAAGAATGAGAAGAAGAATAATAAGAAGAAGAATAAGAAGAAGAAGAATGAAGAAGAAGAATGAGAAGAAGAATGAGAAGAAGAAGAAGAATGTGAAGAACAAGAATGAGAAGAAGAAGGTTGAGAAGAAGAAGAGTGAGAAGAAGAAGAATGAGAAGAAGAAGAAGAAGAAGAAGAATGAGAAGAAGAAGAATTAGAAGAAGAACAATGAGAAAGAAGAAGAATGTGAAGAAGAAGAGTCAGAAGAAGAATGAGAAGAAGAAGATTTAGAAGTAGAATGTGGAGAAGAAGAATGAGAAGAAGAATGTGAACCAGAGGAATGAGAAGAAGAAGAATGGGAAGAAGAAGATTGAGAAGAAGAATGTGAAGAAGAAGAATGAGAAGAAGAAGAATGACAAGAAGAATGTGAAGATGAAGAATGGGAAGAAGAAGAATGAGAAAAGAAGAAGAAGAAGAAAAGAATGAGAAGAAGAAAAGAATAATAAGAAGAAGAAGAATGTGAAGAAGAATGACAAGAAGAAGAATGAGCAGAAGAAGAATCAAAAGAAGGAGAATGACAAGAAGAAGAATGACAGGAAGAAGAATGAGAAAAGAAGATTGAGAAGAAGAAGAATGAGAAGAAGAAGATTGAGAAAAACAATGTGAAGAAAAAGAATGAGAAGAAGAAGAATGAGAAGAAGAATGACAAGAAGAATGACAAGAAGAAGAATAATAAGAAGAAGAATAAGAAGAAGAAGAATGTGAAGAAGAAGAATGAGAAGAAGAAGAAGAATGTGAAGAACAAGAATGAGAAGAAGAAGGTTGAGAAGAAGAAGTGTGAGAAGAAGAAGAATGAGAAGAAGTAGATTGAGAAGAAGAATGTGAAGAGGAAGAATATGATGAAGAAGAATGTAATGAAGAAGAATGAGAAGAAGAAGAATATGATGAAGAAGAATGTGAAGAAGAAGAATGAGAAGAAGAATTGAAAGAAGAATGAGAAGAAGAAGAAGAATGAAGAAGAAGATTGAGAAGAAGAATGTGAAGAAGAAGAATGAGAAGAAGAAGAATGAAAAGAAGAAGATTGAGAAGAAGAATGTGAAGAAGGAGAATGAGAAGAAGAAGATTGAGAAGAAGAATTTGGAGAAGAAGAATGATGAGAAGAAGAAGAAGAGGAAGAAGAAGAAGATTGAGAACAAGAATGTGAAGAAGAAGAATGAGAAGCAGAATATTTTTAGAAGAATGTGAAGAAGAAGAATGAGAAAGAAGAATGAGGAAGAAGAAGAATGTGAAGAAGAAAGATTAGAAGAAAGAAAGAATGAGAAGAAGAAGAATGAGAAGAAGAAGAAGAAGAATAAGAATAGGAAGAAAAAGAACAAGAATGGGAAAAAGAATAAGAAGAAAGAAGAAAAGAAGAAGAACAAGAAGAAAAGAAGAAGAATAAGAAGACGAATTAGAAGAAGAAGAATGAGAATAATAATAATAATAATAATAATAATAATAATAATAATAATAATAATAATAATAATAATAATAATAAGAAGAAGAAGAAGAAGAAGAAGAAGAAGAATAAGAAGAAGAAGAATAAGAATAAGAAGAAGAAGAATGAGAAGAAGAAGAATCGGAAGGAAGAATAATGAATTATAAAAAGAAGAAAAAAAGAATAAAAGATGAATAATAAGAAGAATAATAATAAGAAGAATAATAAGAAGAAAAATGAGCTGGCCTTTAACTTACTTCTTGAAAATTCTTATTCTTACTTTTACTTTCTTCTTTATTATTATTATTGTTATTCTTCTTCTTAACTCTTCTTCTTCTTATTATTATTATTATTATTATTATTATTATTATTATTATTATTATTATTATTATTATTATTATTATTATTATTATTATTATTATTATTATTATTATTATTATTATTCTTTTTTATTCTTCTTCATGTCTTCTTCATCTTGTTCTTTTTCTATTCTTCTTCTTTATTCTTCTTCTTAAATATTTTTCTTCTTCTTCTTAACTGTTCTTATTCTTCTTCTTTTTCTTCTTCTTCTTCTGTTTTTAAATTCTTCTTATTATTATTATTCTTCTTATTATTCTTATTCTTCGTCTTTTTCTTCTTCTTCTTTTTATTCTTCTTCTTCTTCTTCATTTCTTCTTCTTATTCTTCATCTTATTCTTCTTATTCTTCTTCTTCTTCTCTTCTTCTTCCTCTTATTCTTCTTCTTCTTTATCCTTCTTCTTCTTCTTCTTCTTCTTCTTCTTCTTCTTTAACTTTATTATTATTATTATTATTATTATTATTATTATTATTATTATTATTATTGTGTGTTATTATTATTATTATTATTATTATTATTATTATTATTATTATTGTGTATTATTGTTATTATTATTATTATTATTATTATTATTATTATTATTATTATTATTATTATTATTATTATTATTATTATTATTATTATTATTATTATTATTATTATTATTATTATTATTATTGTGTGTGTATTTTTATTATTGTTTGCTTATTATTATTATTATTAACAATATTATTCTGCTCCTTTTCTTCAGCATTCTTCTTCTTCTTATTCTTCTTCTTCTTATTCTTCTTCTTCTTATTCTTTATTCTTCTTATCCTTCTTCTTCTTCTTCTTCTTCTTCTTCTCCTTCTTCTTATTCTTCTTATTCTTCTTCTTATTCTTATGCCTACTCTTCTTTTACTTTTTCTTCTACTTATTATTATTATTATTATTGTTATTAGTATTATTATTATTACTATTCTTATTCTTCTTCTTCTTCTTCTTCTTCTTATTATTATTATTATTATTATTATTATTATTATTATTATTATTATTATTATTATTCTTATTATTCTTATTCTTCTTCTTCTTCTTCTTCTTGTTCTTCTTCTTTTTTTCTTCTTCTTCTTCTTCTTCTTCTTATTCTTCTTCTTCTTCTATTCTTCTTCTTATTCTTCTTCTTCTTCTTCTTCTTCTTCTTTATTCTTCTTCTTCATTATTCTTCTTCGTATTCTTCTTATTTCTTATTCTTAGATCTTTTCTTCTTCTTTCTTATTCTTTCTCTTTTCTTCTTCTTCTTGTTCTTTTTTATTCTTCTTCTTAGTCTTATTAACACTTCTTCTTCTTAAATATTCTTCTTCTTCATAACTGAACGAAGTACTG
>JAENHJ010000276.1:0-56430 GCA_025330945.1 Mucuna pruriens | reverse complement strand
ATTGAAGAGAACACTACGTCAGAGTCAGCTCTGACATAATTGAAGGAGGATACTTTGGCCAAAGATCGACTTTATCAAAGCTAAAGACGATGCCCTAAATCCGAAAGCAGGGGTCTTGCAATTGTGGATCAGCTTTAAGGAAGGCTTTTGCTCGCGACTTTGGAGCAAGTCATGTTTATACACCTAGATATAGATACCTCGGAGTTGGTCCCTTTAAAGAGATTATCAACGGCCAGTTGGTCTTGGCTTCTTTCCTTCTAGATTCTCTCATCGCTTTTAGCTCTTAGCTATCTTGTGGTTTTATTTTTAAGTTACTTTGTCATTTTAACAGATTTTGTGTTCTGATATATTTGGCCTGCAGGCTCATTGTTTTCTTTTATATTGATTCTCAAGCTTCAAAATATTTGGGCTTAAGGCTCATTTTGTTGCAATGATTCCTCTTATTTGGCACTCTTCTTCTATTCTTGATCTGTGCTTTATGATATTTCTTTATTTGACGGTTTTTGCTAATTGAAGTCGTATGTGTATGTGACCTGACTTGATCCTGTTATTGATTGTTTCGAGGATCCTTCTGCCTGGTCCTGGTTGGCGTCTAGTCAGCTTTGGACCATTTTCAACTAAGTTATTGGTTTTTAACAAATTTTGGGTGGTGGTTTGATATGCTTTAGACTCTAAGTCGTCGACGATAGGTTGCCTGCTTTTAATTTATTGGTGGATGCACCCAAAGTTTTTCTAATTTTGTTCTTCTTTGTATGCTCGTGTTTTATATTTTATAGTGTGATTCACCTTCCTGGCCTTCATTGGGAGCTTTTCTTATTAATGCTAGTAATATACTTTGGATAGGGCTCGTTATTTAACGGAGGCGCCTTGATGAGTCACAATTTATACATCTTTTTAGACACCCAAGAAGGGAGTTTGCAGACTATTCTGTGCTTAAGAATGGATTGTTATTAAGATTCATTTTTATGAAGCTTAAATATAGAGAAAATACAAATCATGCTAATTTTGAAGTCTTATTAATAAAAGCATCAGCCCTTTTTTCGCAGGACAAGTCGAGTCAACCAGGATCAACAAGAGTTTCAGCCGAGATGAAGTCGCTCCAAACTGCATCGACTCCATCTCGGCCAAGCCAGAGTCATTCCTAAGCAGCCTCATGACTTGCAACCCAGCAGCCCAATAAAGAGCGGCCCAATTGTGTTGTCCACGCCGCCTATCTAGGTCAGAGGCCACCTCAACGCCAACCCAACTACTATATCACTCTTGAAGAATCTGCCATGTCACTTTGGAAGATCTTCACAAGGGTAGAATAGAAATTCACATTGTAATTCTTGTTAGGATATTTTGTAGCTGCCATCTATCCGCCCAGCTCATGTATATATAGGAAGAGCTGTGCACTTTTGTGGTCTTTGAATTCACTTTGATTCCATTCTCATTACATCCATTCTATTGCCTCACTTTCTCCATTCCACTTGGTGACAGACGCACCTCATGCTTTCTCTCGATCGAGGAAGCAGGGTTTGAGACTGGAAGTCAAGTCTATTGAGGGGACCGATCAGAATACCAACGCACTCGTAGAGTTGATCCGCTCGCCTAACGTTGAGGCGAACCACCACCATCAACCGCATGATTATCGTGGAAGATGGATACATTTGAATTCAAAACCACCGATTTGTATTTGTTTCTGTTAATCAATTTCGTTTCATGCTTTATCTCCATTCTCTCCCTCCTTTAATTCATGATTTAATCTACGACAAATTAAATTCTGAACAATGTTGTTAAGCTGATTGGAACTGGTTTAACTAATTCAAGAGGTAATCATTTAACCATTGTTAATCGAGAGAACCTAAAATTAGCTCTTAACTTAATCCCCGCTAACCATGAGGTAGCGATTGTGCAGAATTCTGATATGGCAATGGATGAATGTTTGGCGATCGTCATAAGACTTCCCAAGGCTGATATGGACCGAACTGAGCGTGGAAAGTGGACTGATTTGGACTTACAGATCGAGCATGAACACGCTAAATAATAATAATAAATAAAGTACTAGTAGCAAGAGTAAATGTTTATCAGATTCATACTCTTAGTTGAATTTCAGCTTGCTTACGCTCACACCCCTTGTTTATTGCCTTTTAGTCAAGACGTAGATAGTCCATCTCTATGGCATCTGCCCGCACTTAGCCGAGACCAAGCTGCATCATCTTGACTCAGCCTCCGGCCGAGAGTGACTCAAACAAGGCCGAGGAGAGTCGAACTTTACATCTTAGATTCGACGATATTTTGCTTGCATTACGCCACACCGAGCACAATCCGGTCCTTGGAGAAGAATGACCTAAGGTCAAGCTATGCTATAGTTAACTTTAGTTATTTGACAAGCTGCAAAAACGATCGTAAAAATGCTCATCATCAAATTGGCGCCGTTGTCAGATACAAGTTCTTTTGGTCTTTGTGCCATGCTGACGAGTCACAATTTAGACATCTGTTAAACACCCAAGAAGGAGGCTTTAGACTATTCTCAGGCTTAAGAATGGATTGTTAGCTAAGATTCATTTCACAGCCGAAATATAGAGAAAATACGAATTTGTGTTAATTCAGATTTCTTAGTTAATAAAAGTATCACTTTCTTCTACAGATTAAACCGAAAGGACTAAGGTCAACAGAGGAGTCTCAACCTGAGATGAAGTCGCCCCAAATAGACCGATTCCGTCTCTGGGCCAAGCTGAGTCGTCTCAAAGAGCTCATACTTTGCAGCCCAAGAAGCCCAACAAAAGAGGGCCCAATTGTATTGACCACACGCCATCCAGCTCGAAGGCCACCTCGTCGTTGTACCACCGGCCATGTCCTGCCCTAGGAAAAACTGCCATGTCAATGTTAGAAGATCTGCACAGGGTAGAATAGACATTCACAATGTAATTCTGTTAGGATCCGTTAGAATATTTTGTTAGCATCTAGTCTGTCAAATTTATATATAAGGAGTTGTGCACTTTTTTCTACGCCTTTGAATTCACTCTAACACACTTCATTTACCCATTTCCTCACTCTCATCCTTCCATTCCCGGTGGTGCACAGATGCATTGGCGCTTTTCGATTGAGGAAGTGCAGGTCTGAGATCAGCCAAAGTTCGTTAGAGGGGACCCATCGCATTACTGACGCATCATGAGCTGATCCTCAACGCCAGTTAATGGAGGCGAACCACCACCATCAACCATGGCGATTGTCGTGAAGATGGATTCACCTGAATTCAGACCACTGTGATTTGTATTCCATTTTTGTTAATCAATTTATTCTACAACTCTTATCTCCATTCTCTTCCTCTACTTTAATTCATGATTTGATCCGCGATTGCAATTAAATTGTGAACAATGTTGTTGCTTCTATTGGAACTGGTTTAACTAATTTAGTAGGGTAATCAATTGGCGATTGTTAATCGAGAACCTAAAATCAGCTTCCAACTTAATCCCCCAACTAATGAGGTAGCGACAGATAAATCTTTCAGATGGAAATGGGATCGAATCTTTGGCGATTGCCATAAGACTTTCCAAGGTTGATATGGATTGAGAACTGGAGCGTGGAACCTGGACTGACTTGGGATTAATGGACTGAATATGAGCAGCTTAAATAATAATAATAATAATAGATAACTAGTAAAGATATGTGCTATATCGCATTCGTAGCTTAGTCTATTTTCTACATTACTTGCATTCCAACCCCCTGTTTATTGCTTTTATCTGAGACGATACCCATCTTATATGCCTGTTCGTGCACTCTCACCTGGACCAAGCCTGATTATTCTACCGATCATCTCCTCAGTCTCGGCTGAGCTACGCCAATGCCGAGGGGGAGTCAATACTTACATCTCTGATTCTACGTCACTTCACTTAACACCAATTCACAACTGAACACACCAGGGTCCTTGAGAAGAATGACCCAGGTTAGCTATACTATAGTTAGCTTTAGTTATTTGATAAGCTGCTCAAACGACTAGAAAACACGATCATCAAATTGGCGCTGTCGGGACACAAGTTCTTTTGTGTCTTTGTGAGCTTGGCAAGGTCGAATCCCGAGTCTGTAAAGTGTGTTTGTCAAGTCAGTCTTCTCAGTCTTTTGAACTTGTCTATGTCTGTCTGTTTTGTTTATAGATCCTAAATAAAGAGCATGTTGACTATCATTTGTTTCTCCGCGTGAGTTCACCGCTAAAAAAAAAAGAGAGAAAGAAATCAAACATTTATTTCTCAGAGCTACTTAAGAATTGGCATTCTGTTTTGTATTCACTACTACATCTTTCTTTTGCATTGCATTCTTGATTCAAATAGTTTTTCTATTTGCATTCTTGCTTTTAATCAGCATTCTTTTGTATGCCATTCTCAGAGTTCCATTAGTTAGTTAACTGATAGCTGTATTTCCAATTGCATTTTTTTTACTATTTCAAGTACTATTTCTAATTTGATTTTTCTGCATAATATGTACAATGCATGACTAGGAGTAGTACTGACCCATTGTATGTTTTTGACCCGAAATAGAATTAACTTTTACGTGAGATTACGAAAATTAGGAACACTACAAGAAATACTAGTATCAATATAGATTCTGTAGCTGACTCTTAACCAGCCACACCAACAATTTTGTTTCTAAGTTCTGACGTTCTTGCAGAATCAGACGAATGGAGAATAACGATAGACGATGAAGGAATTAGCCACTCCTGCACGCAGTGTATCAACCTTGGTGCATCCAATACCTGGCGCCTGGAGCCAGCCAAACATACGAGTTAAAATCTGGTTTTATACACCTGTTGCCTAAGTTTCATGGTTCATATGAGAAGACTCCCCACAAACACCGAAAAGAATTCCTTGGTCTGTCTCTACAATGAGGCCATGATACCTGAGGACTACATCAAAATGAAGGCATTTCCATTCTCCCCGGATGGAGCAAAGGAAGAATTGGTCAGTATCTTCTACCGCTTTCAACACTTGGGAGACATGAAACGCACCTTCCTGCAGAAGTTCTTTCTCCGCATCCCGCATTGCGCCCATCAGAAAGGAAATAAGGTGGGATAAGGCAGCATGCAGGAAAAAACGACGAGTACGGGAGAGGTTTAACAACCTTGTGCCACTGTCTATCACTGCATCAAATAACGCTTGCTGATCCAGTATTTCTACGAAGGATTATCGCTGATGGAAAGAAGTATGATAGACGCAATGGCTTGAGAGCTCAATGGACAAAAAACACCAGCAGCAGCAATGATTCCATTTCCAATATGGCAAGCAATACACAGTAGCCAGATTAGAAGCCAAATCAACCACTCTGAGTGGTGAATGAACATGCAGTCAACCCAGTTCGGAGAATCAGTCGACCGAATCTGACATCGCTATTAATTTGTCATAAGCAACACCAACCAGCCATAGAGCAAAAGTAGTAAGTATATGTACTTCTCGTGGAGCACCCCATCGAGATGTGCCCCACTCTCCAAGAAACCAGCCGGACCAACCAGAATGTTGGAGCCATAGGTGATTTTAGTACTGAAGCAGCCGTATCAAATCAACCATTTGATAACCAGCAATGTGGAAGATAGCTTTTGCCAGAACCGGACCATGACCATATGCAACCCAACAATTGATCCACGCTAACACCTATCGAGGCGTGCAAGATCAACAGCCGACCAGAATACTGGGCACCACCTTCAAAGAACAACAACAAATAGAGAATGCTCTACCTGTGCAACTTCCATCTCTAGAGGACTTAATGAAGCAACTTGGCGACCAGAACTGAGTTCCAGAGTCTGTGAGCTCCAAAGAACATGGTTTCAAAGAAAACATGACCCGCCACCATTCAAGACCTCAAACACGATTGATTAGCTAACACCTGTAGTCAATTACAATGGCAGGATCTAGTAACCTTCCTCTCAAACCATTCCAAACCGAGGTAACGCTAGTCACTGGAAAAGAACTACCTCAACCAACATTGAGCAGGGTCGGATAGAAGGTTTACTTTCGAGCAAAATGTCAACTTATAGTTTCCCTGCCAGAGACAATCGTCTCCACCGCCATTTCCACCTCGACCACTTCGAAAGGAAATCAAAGTCGACGAAGAGCTGCTTAAGATGTTCCGTAAGGTGGAAATCAACATTCCACCTCGATGCCATCACTAAATTCCCAAGTACACAAAGTTCCTCAAGGAACTCCGCGCGGTAATAAGCGAAGAAGATAAAAGGAGTATGGAGGTCAGAGAGGTGGCGTCAGACTAACCAGAAACGAAACTTCCACCACAAGAGCAAAAACACTGCCAAAGAAATGGAGAGATCCCAGCATCTTTTTCTGTCCCATGTACCATTGGTGAATGTACTTTTACCGATGCTATGTTGGATATGGGAGCTTCAATCAATGTCATGCCAGCAAAGATCAATCTACAGTGTCCCCTCGAATTTCGGATTTAGAAACCCACGTGATGACCATTCAACTTGCAAACAGGAGTATTGTCCAACCCCTGGGAGTTCTTTGAGGATGTTCTCGCCCAAGTCAATGAGCTAATTTTTCCAGCTGACTTTTATGTGCTTGACATGGAGGACGAGACACCAAAAGAATCAACCATAATTGGGAAGACCATTCCCCGATGACAAAGACGAACAAAGATTGATGTGCATGTCGACTCTCTCAATGGAATTCGGTGACACTGGTACACCAACATCTTTGGCTTACGAGGCACCCCCACCAAGACCATTCCCTTTGGCGCTGACCTTATTGGAGAAAGCTCGTCAAGAATACCTTCAACTAGACAACATGGGAGCATGAAAGACTTTGCTGAAGTTAATCGATATTATCAATTGCTTAGGGACCATAAAAAAGAAGCCGACAATGAAGAAGTACATACTCTTTCCAGCCCGGGACAATACGATGATATTGTGACTTGGATTTCAAAGTCAATTATTCAAACGATGAACCAAGCATGCAATCGTGAGACCCGGAGTGCTTTGAAATTGAAAGAAATTGGTTGCCAAACTAAGAACCTCATCTGCATTAACTGCGGTTCAGTCTTTTTTCAAATTTAACTTGAGCTCACGCAAAGAAGGTCGAGTCATGAAGAAGTCAAAGTCAACTCGACCAGTTAGTTAAAGCCGACAAGCTTGTCGACAATATCTGGCCAGAAGACCTAATCCCATATCAGAGTAAAATAAAGAGTCCATCCAGATCCTAATTTTCGAGAACGCTTTAAGCCAATACCGACTCCATTCCGAGCATAACCAAATCTATGAAGTCGAGCTGGCCGACTGGCGTATTAAAGGCCAAAATCATGTCGGCACCACCTAGTGCCTAATCAAGATCAAGTCAAATAGTTGATCCAACTTCAGAAACTAAAAAATCTCCATTACCGCTACCAATCCATTGAATTAAAAAAATATTGTCGGTCACCTGAAATATGCCTAATTGACAAGGAACAACAACTCCCGATTATTATCATAGCAATCTCGATCTTCAAGAACAAGAAGACATGTTGTCGGAGGTTCTTAGGCAACATAAGTATGGGCAATATGGAAGCAAGAGACCTTCCTGGTATAAACCTTCCATTTGCACGCACAGAACATTAATGGAGGAGGAAATTGCCCATAAGGCAGCCGCAAAGAAGATCAACTGACACCTCGACGTTGGTTAAAAAGAAGTCATTAAATCTCCTGTCGTTGGATCATCTACCCCATCTCATACCACGGGCGAGCCCTATGCAAGTGGTGCCAAAAGAAGTCCAGGATGACCGTCATGAAAAATCAAAGCAGGATGAGTCGGGTACCAACAAGGATCTGCACTGGGCCTGGCGAGTGCATCGACTACGTAAGATTAAACCAAGCAACTCGCAGGATCACTTTCCCTGCCTTTCATCAACCAAATGCTTGAAAATTAGCGTGAGATCCCATTATCGCTTTCGATGGATTCTCGTGCTGCCATGCAGATACATATTGCGCTTGAAGACCAGCATAAGACAACCTTTCACCTGCCCATTTGGTACCTTTATGCATACGCATGCCATTTGGCCTCCGCAGAATGCTCCGAGATATTCCAACGCTGCATGATGAGCATCTTCTTGGACTTGTTGTAGGACTGCATGAGGTATTCATGGATGATTTCACGGTGTATGCTGACTCATTCAAGTATGCCTCGCATAATCTATCGGGCAGGTTGACACAAACTCGCTCAATTTTTTGAAAAAATGTCACTTCATGGTGACTGAAGGCAAAAAAGTTAGGTCATTCGTATCCAACAAAGGTATTAAGTGGATAAGGCTAAGATAGATATTATAGCATCCCTTCCAAACCCCTCTTCCGCGAGGGAGGTTCGCTCATTTCTAGGAAACACAAGCTTTTTACAGAGATTCATCCGTAATTTTAGTAAATCTTGTTCTGCCTCTATCCAAGCCAAGCTGGATATGGAATTCAACTTTGACCAGCCCTGCACTGAAGCATTTCAGAGCTAAAAGACTTACATTTGCCTATCCCGCAAGCACTAAACTAGGACCTACCATTTGAACCGGATGCGTGATGTATCCGATTCTAAGACAGCTTTGATAAGCTGGGTTTTTAGTCATTTTACACGCCTCAAATAATTACTAAAGCTAACTATAGTATAGCTAACCTAGTCGATTCTCAAGGGACACAAAGGAAATGATCAGGCTACGTGTGAAAAATAAGAGTTAATGCAAAAAAGCATTTAGTGCACGCTCGATCGAAGCCTCGGATATCACGCAATTGAAGCTCCGGGACCGACTTGGCCCCTGCATCAGAAAGTTAGCAGAATAAAGTGCTTGAGTTTTGGCAGAAATGAACTAAGCGCAGAAAAGTAAACTAAACTATACTAAACTAATGTATGCGTTAACCATCAGATCAATTCTAGGAATCAAACACAACAATTTGTTATCATTCTTACTTAGAATTATATTCCGAGTCCGAATCCTTAGATTCTTACGACGTCAACGTCATTCATTGCCATATCGGTAGATTTACACAATCGTTACCTCATCAAGGAGCAGGAGATGCACTCTATTGATTTTAGCTTCTCTACCTAATCAGATTATTAAACCAGTTCCGACGGCCCTAACGTGGTCTACCCTAACAATGTGTCACGACAAAGTTACAAGCAAATTAAAGTTCAGAAATAAATTAAGAAACAGAATTGCAAACCAGTTATGCGGATTGAAAACCAAATTGAATACAAGGTGAAAATTCAGAAGTTTCTAGATAATCCGCCACCAATGACATCGCAATGGGAGGACTATAGGCACCAACGATGGCTTTATCGCTGAGGTTTCCATCCAACTAAGGGTTGATATACCAAGCGATCACCTCCGAAAGCTTCCAAATTCCCAAATGCCCTTGTACTCGATCGGTAGAGACACCGCATCAAGTTTCGCGGTTCCACCATACTAGCTTTCAGCCTGTCTACATTTGCTTACGGTGCTAGCTCTAGATTCTGCCGAAAATTCCATACTTGAAGACGCCGCCCATGTGCTTATTTATACAAAAGATGGATAAATCTAAATCTAATCCTAATAACAGAAATTCAAATCCTAAAGATTCTAATTCGAATTACGATTATAATCTCCTAAATCTTAAAAGAGCCTCCCAATCTCCTCACCTCCCTAGAAGAATCATATCTGCATTCCAGTTACCTGAATTACAAATTGGCAAATCATATCTGTATTACAGATTTTTTATCTTAGCAAATCATATCTGCATCTTAGCAAAATCATATATCAGATCTTAGCAAATCATATATACGATCTCAAGAATCATATTTGCATCTTTTGAAGAAATCATATGTATCTTGGCAAATCATATCTATATTTTAGCAAATAATATCTGTATTATTTGTTGAGTGATTTTAGGCGAGATTTTCGCCATTAATGTCTGGGCCACGTGAGTGCTAGAAGACTGGCCGAGATGACTTGGGCCAAGATGATTATGAGCCCGCAAAACAAATCTTAACTTTTTGGCTAGTTAAAAACCTCATTTTAAAGCACGTATTTGTATTTCTCCTTATTTTTAGGCCCATAACCAACTTGATTAAGACAACACTTTTAATCATTAAACATTCTTAACAACATCCATCTTAAGCCCTACCGAGGTGTATAAAAATAATACCATCGCATCCACACTTACACTTTTGCGACCCCGGCAAAATCAAATCGAGTATTCAAGAAAATTGAAAGAGGAAATATGTTTTTCAAATAAACCCTCAAGTTTAACAAAACAGCTTTTAAGCATACATTCATCCTGTAATCTAGATATTCAAACAATCTATGAAAGTTACTTTTCCACATCCAAAAACAAATAAGCAACTCCGCAACTTAAGAGTAATCCCAAAAGTGACTAAGCCCCAATGACATATTCTTCTCTCAGTCTCTCAAGGTTTAGGCTTGTATATACACTCAAACAACCTATGTCAACTAGATCGCTAAGCTTTGACTATTGCCTTTCACACCTTCAACAACACATGCATAAATGATCAATAGGACTTTTTCCGGGCTTTGAATGTGGCTAGATAAGGTGTTTTAGGATGGTAAAGTGAGCTTTTAGTAACTAGAGACAAGACAAGAGGAGCAATGGGGAATTAATCAAGCAATAGAGATTATCTCCCTTCAACATTACCAGTTTCTTTCTTTTGTATCCTTTTTCTTTTCTTTTTCATCAACCCTTTTTCGACACATTTAATTTTTTTTTTTTCAAATGTACCACCTCGCAATGCTCTAGGTGTCACCCCCACACTTATTCAAGATCTATTCCAAAAACAATTCCAAAGTTCTTCTATTCCTCAAAGTTCAAGGATTATGGTTTTCCGCTTTAGGCTCAGAATGAATATGTCATATTAAACGGCCAGAGGGATCAAAGCGGGTAACCAAAGGAATTCATTCACAAGGCAGCTTTTATTCGCTAAGTAGCTATAAAGAAAGATGGCCTAGGATCATATCATTCCTGCATGAAATGAGTTATATCCAGAGAATCAAGGAAAAACCTGAGTAACCAGCAACATGGATGCAAAATATCACACAAGAAATGAAAAGAATGGCGGCACACAAAGCCATATTTAAGCAAGGCTCAAAAAGTTCCTCACATGCTAATCGCTTACAATTAATGGTTCATCTTTTCAATTTTTCACATACTCACTACCTAAGGATGCAAAAATTTCAATTGTGTTAGGTTTTAAAACCTTCATCCAAGGGTTATGCATTGTTTCATTTGTTTCATCTACTCAAAGAAATCCATTCAAAAATTTTCAAAATAGTTTTTTTCCCAAATTGGCAATTGAAATCAGAAGTCAACTAGTAAAATCAAAATAAAAACCAAAAATTGAACAAAAAAATAGCAGAATCAGAATAAAAAGAAAAGAAACAAAATGAAATAGAACAGTAAATCGAAATAAAAACGAAATAACAAAACTAAAACAAAACCAAAACCAAACAAAACCGTGCACCTCATAAGGAAATACCTCAAGACACTTAAAATGATGACATCCCTCAACGCAAAGCTATATGCGCTGCAAAGGAATGGGTGAAACAGAAAGACTTCTTTTTTTTCGGGGTGGAAAGAATGTGCAAAATCTGGATATCCAGAGTTTTGCTCCGGCTCCTATTTTCTACAACTTGGGAGTTTTTCTCCTCATCCATTTTGATAGTTTCAACATGATATCCTTTAGTAGCTTCTTTGCACTTTTTCCTATAACTCCTGCACTAGGATTAGTGTCATTGCTGCTTTTCACACATAAAGAAGATTTAGTTAATCCAATATAGGTACACTCATAATTAATAGAATTTTTAAAATCCATATTTCCAAAAAATTCGAGTGTTTAGTCAATTCAAAATGCAAGTTTACTAACGCGTGGAATGGCTGCACTATGGATGACACTGGTGTTGATTACTGCTAATAGTTGAATGATGTAAAGAAGGTCTATTCGTGGATTCTGACTTGGCTGCCGAGAGGATTCGGCTTTTTTGAATGCAGATTCGGATGGTCGCAGTGTCATCTCAATTGTCCACATGTAGATGCGGTTAGCGGATATAGTCTTGGCATCCGTCAAGTTGTGGCATCGGCTACTAAGGACACATTCAGACTTTTCTTGATATCGGTTTTAGACCTTGATTACCGATAATGGACTCCGCTTCCACGTTTGGCTGTACACAAATGGTACTTGCTGGGATTATATTGTCTACAGATGGAGCCGGACGGCACGTGTCTCTTCACACGAGTTGCCCTGCCTCGTCTCGGCTTCACTTGGCCGACCCGATCAAGATTCGGCACTTGGGTTGCTAAGTCGATCTTGGCCTTTAGCTGCTTTTTTTGACTATGTTTGTCTAAATCAAACTTCGATTTCATCTTATTGCTCTAGTTACTCCCTAACTCTTTGTCTTGCTGACAGTTAGAAACCGATTCATTCTCAACTTGTTTACGGTTGCGGCTCTCGAAATTGGGCTTAGTGGCCTCTTGATTGTTTGACTCAGAACTGGCTCTTTCAAGTTGTTGGACTCGCCATGGCTTCCTCCTTGATTTTAGAGTCGATCATCACTTCATCCCGCTTTTCAGAGTCCAAGAAGATCTGAAATTAAAAATCTTATCGCCAAGATCTAGGCCCTCAACCGCAGAGTTGCACTTTTAGTCATATTAACATTGTCCGACTTATCAACCATAGAATTAGCATCCTCGGCCTTCAAAGAAAAAGCATTATTAGCATTAGCATATCCGGGATCGGGCATCTTGGCATCAACATATATGGGATTAGTAACGTCAACATCAGCACATGCGAGATTAGCTATCTCGACCTAGTAACTTGGTACGAAATCTCATCCAATGTCATATCAATAGGATCAAGAACATCAATCATAGAATTTGTAATCTTAACCACACCAACCAGATCAGAAATAGTTGGCATGCAATTGTCAATCTCGGTCATCTTAGTAGAGTGGTAGCAAAGAAGTATGGAGTTGGTAACACTAATGGAGTTGGCAAAGCCCAGCACAAAGGGTTGAATTCCTTCAATCCGGATTTTAAAATCCATATTGCACTTCCGTGAGTGTTGTTGAGTCCGTCACTCCTCATGGTTATGTCACTTATATTCTCCTCATGGACTAAGAATGGCTTGAGAAGGAACTTGTCCAAAATCTTTCTAATCAGCAAATTGATTTATCGGGTGGGCTAATTGACCAATCTGTGTTGTCAACTCTTTGCAATCGCGGGCAATTATATTTTGTTGAAATCGCATGTTGTTTTGCTGAATCTGCATGGTATTTTGTTGAAATTGTTGTACCAAATCTTCTAGGTGAATTGTTGGGGACTCACAGCACTGGTTGTTGTGCAGATACATTCTTTTTGAATTGAATGTTATTCATGGCCAATTGCTTCATTAAATCCTCTAATGAACTTTCTTGTATTGGTCGGGTCCGAGTAGAGGTGGTGGTTCTTGTAAAAATGGGACAATCATTGAATGAATGTCCTACGAGCCACACATGTCACATCCATCTCATGTATCCATCTATGTATCCTTCAAATCTCTAATTGTCAACAAAGACAATCTTATTCCATCCCCCTATTGTCAAAATGAAAGAAAGGTTATCTGCAAAATCATAAAACTCGTAGCACAATTGTTAGCTCAGATGGATAATTCTCATATGACTAGGCTCCATCCCATTCGAGATATCGAGACACCACTTTGATACATCATAGCAACAATGTATAGTTTATTTCCTTCTCCATTGAATCCAGGAGCGAATGATTAAGATCAGAAAATTAGAACAATACTAGTATGGAATGCACAAGTTAATGTTGTTAAAAAAAAAAAAAAGAAAGAACAAAAGATAACAAAATTAGAAAATAGAAAAATAGAAAGATAATTGAATTAAAACAAAAAAACATCAAAAGAATAAAATAGAAAAATAAAGAATACAAAGAGAAAAATAGAAGGAAAGCAAAATAGAAACGACAAAAGAAATAGAGGCAATGTAAAGGAAATAGAATAATGAAAAAAAACATAACAATCATAAATTGCTCTAAATGTTTAAAAAAATTGAGGCATAAAAAGAAAAAAGTCATACAAAGATATTGCAGAATCAAATATGAAGAAAAATCAAAATCAATTATGCGGAGGGAAGTTAGAGTTAGTTATGCAAATCAAACAAGTAGCTATCGAAAACAAAATCAATTATGCAGAAAAATTAGAGGATGTTTATGCAGAAAAATAGATATGGTTAATGATGTAAAGGTGGTTTTTTTTTTTGTAATGTAAAGACGTAAGCAAAATTTAACACATATTCAGCATGCTATATTATTTTAGACTGAAGGTAAAAAGAAAACAAACACGTATCTAAAAACTCGTAGACTCAATGACTCTATATGACTTAAACAACATTCCACGCACTGATTCAACTTAAACTTCGACTTGGCACACAAAGACACAAAAGAACTCGTGTCCCCAAAAGAACGACGTCAATTTGATAAGTGGGTTTTAGTCGTTTTTCTTGCACGCCTCAAATAATTACTAAAGCTAACTATAGTATAGCTTAACCTAGGTCGATTCTCTCAAGGACCACAATTGTGCTTTCGATTGTGCTGCATGTGAAAATCAGAGTTAATGTAGAAAAACATTTAGTGCAGAATGCTGACTCAGTCTTGGATAGACGCAAATCCAGTCGGGCTGACTCGGGCCTCGACTCTAGAAAAGAAATAAATAGGGGGTTTGAGTTTTAAGTGCAGAAATAAACTAAGTGCAGTAAAGTAAACTAAACTATACTAAACTAATGTATACTAACTACTGTATCAATTAGGGAATCAAAACACAACAATTTACTATTCTTACTTAGAATTATATTCGAATCAACCTTAGATTCTTACGACGATCGAAACGTTTGTCCATTTCCATATCGAGGATTTACACAATCGTTCCTCATTAATGGGTTGGTAGGGAGTATGCACTTGGTTGATTTTAGCTTCTCTACCTAATCATTATTAAACCAGTTCCGATCGGCCCTAGTCTAACGTGGTTCACCCTAACAATGTGTCACCAAGAAAGTTACAAGCGATTAAAGTTCGTGAAATATAATTAAGAAACAGAATTGCAAACCAGTTGCTGTGATTGAAAACCAAATTGAATACAAGGTGAGAAATTCAGAGTTTCTAGATAATCCGCCTTCCACGACGATCGCCAATGGGAGGTGGTAGTGGTGCACCCGTGATGGGGCCGACGTTGAGGTTTCAGTCAACTGAGTGCGTCGGATATACCGAGCGATCACCTCAAAGCTTCCAAGCTTCCCAAATCCTGGTCTTGTACCTCCTCGATCGAGAGACACCAGATGAAGTTTCGTGTTCCACCGCACTAGCTTTGAGTGTCTACAAATTCTGATAGTGCTAGCTCTAGATTCTGCTGAAAATTCCACACTTCATGGATAAATCTAAATCTAATCCTAATAACAGAAATTCAAATCCTAAAGATTCTAATTCGAATTACGTATTATAATCTCCTAATTTCTAGCAAGAATCATATCTGCATTCCTAGTTACCCGAATTACAAATTGGCAAATCATATCTGTATTCAGATTTCTTTATCTTAGCAAATCATATATGCATCTTAGCAAATCATATATGTATCTTAGCAAATCATATCTACATCTCAGAAATCATATCTGTATCTTGGCAAATCATATCTATATTTTAGCAAATAATATTTGTATTATTCTTTGAGTGATTTTAGGTGAGATTTCTTAATGTCGGTTGACCAGGAGCACTAGACTGGCCGAGATGAATTGGGCCAAGATGGCTTGTTGGGCCTACCAAAACAAATCTTAACTTTTTGTTAGTTAAAAACCTCATTTTAGCACGTATTTGTATTTCTCTATTTTTGGGCCCATAATCCAAATCTCGATTAAGACAACACTTTTAATCATTAAACATTCTTAACAACATCCATCTTAAACCCTTGTGAGGTGTATAAATACGACTCATCGTAGCTGTTGTCGGCCAAAGAGCCGAGCACCCTTGCATGTAATTACGTATGCATCTCTTGACTATGGATTCGCCTAGCAGAATTTACACAACAACCGGTGAGAAGAACTGTTGGCAATTGTGTTTGCCTTGGACAAATTTCGCCCATACCTTCTCGGTTCAAAAATCATTGTGTTCTCTAATCATGCCGCTTTAAGATACTTGTTAAAGAAGCCTGATGCCAAGCCAAGACTAATTCGGTGGATGCTTCTCTTTCAAGAATTCAACATAGAAATCAGAGATAAAAGAGGTGCTGAGAATCCTATAGCTGATCACCTGAGCAGAAATGAAAAAGGAAGCGAACCACTACCTATCCGAGACGAATTTCCAGATGAACACTTGCTGCACATAAGAACGTCTCACCATGGTTTGCTGACATTTGTAATTTTGTGGCAGCATCTCAGCTTCCACCAAAGAAATCTCGGGCATACAAAGAAAACATCCGAAATGATGCCAAATACTACATCCGGCAGTGTATTCCCTGAAAAGCCGAGTTCAATTGGTTCTCCGCTTCTGCCACTCGGCACTGGAGGCGCCATTATGGATCAACTCGGACTGCCAGGAAAGTGCTATACTGTGGCCTTTACTGGCCAACTATCTTCAGGGACGTGCATAAATTCGTCTCCACTGCAGAACTGCCAAAAAGCAGGAGTGGCCATGAACAGAAAGCATGAAATGCCCCAGCAACCCATCCAATTATGTGAAATCTTTGATGTTTGGGGAATAGATTTCATGGGACCATTCCCAGTCTCAATGGTTACTCATACATTCTGCTGGTCGTGGATTATGTATCAAGATGGGTAGAAGCCGTTGCCACCGTAACCAATGATTCAAGAGTGGTTGTGGACTTTCTGAAGTCCAATATTTTCTACAGGTTCATTTGTGCCAAAAGTGCTCATAAGTGACCAAGGTAGTCACTTCCGTAACAGAGCCATGGCTTCCCTTCTTCCAAATATGGGGTAGCACACAGAATTGCTACTGCCTACCACCCCCAAACAAATGGCCAAGCAGAAGTGTTCAACAGGGAAATTAAGAAAACATTGCAAAGATGACCAATCCCAGCAGGAAGGACTGAAGCCGCCTCCTTGAGGATGCTCTGGGGCACATAGAACTGCATACCGGACACCTTTAGGAATGTCTCCCTATAGGATTTTTTTTCGGCAAAAGCTTATTACCTTCCCCTCTGGAGCTCGAACATAGAGCATACTAGGTTGTTAAGTAGTGCAATCTGGCCTATGACCAAGCTGGAGAGCAGAGAAAATTTCAGTTGCAAGAGCTAGATGAACTTAAAGCTTGGAAGCATATGAAAATTCTAGGATCTACAAGCAAAAGGTAAAACAATTCCATGACCAAAAAGATCTTGAGAAAAGATCTCCGTATTGGCCAAAAAGTGCTGCTCTTCAACTCTAGATTAAAGCTTATAGCAGGTAAGCTTCGCTCTAGATGGGATGGACCTTTGTTATCACTAATGTATTTCCCCATGGTGCAGTACAGCTAAAAGATGAACCCAAAGAACAACACCTTCCAGGTCAATGGGCACCAGATTAAGCCATTCCATGAAGGTCCAGCGCCTATCACTCATGACATGGAGATAATATCATTGATGGAACCAGCATCACCAGATGACCCTGCCTCGCATTGAGGACAATGAAGATTTTAAGTGTGGGGGGGGGGATAAATATACAGTCATTTCAATTGCTGTGTCTTAATTCTATTCCCATCCTCCTGAACTCTACTAATTTTAATTTTTGTTTTGTTAAGTGTTAATCACTTTGTTGTTTTCCTTTAATTGCGTTGTTTCATTTTATTTTTAACATTTGTCATGTTTTTCAAAAGCTGCCCCAGCCGAGTCCATGCCGGTTCTGTGCCATCTCGGCCTGACCCGGAACATCTTCTTCCTGGCAGAGTTTCAATTCTGTCATTTACTTTCAAGCTTTCCTCCTAAACAGAATTTCAAAATGGATTGTCAAAAATAAATTGTTTTGAAAAAGAATCTTGAATTGACTTCTATAAGTTTGAAAAAGACAAGTAGGAGTAACTCCGCAACTTTGGCAAGAGATTTCCCTAGCTTGAGGGAATGAAACTTTGTGCTCTAGTTAGTGATTGACTGTAAAACTGAAAGGAAAACCTTTTGTGACAAGCAAAACAACCTGTGTGAGATTTTGAGCCCTTGTAAAATATTGATGGCTTACATCCTACCATTTCTCTTCTTCTTCTAGAGTGATTTTTGCATTCATGATAACTATATATTCTACATTTTTCCTTATCCCTCTAGATACAACTGTTTTCACATGCAGGAATGACATGATCTAGGCCATGTTTTTAATTAGCTCTGAGCCAAATAAAGCCTACCTGAACAAATGTATTTGTTGCTTTCCCCCATTTGAGCCTAATCTAACCTTTCTTTCTAACACCTCACTACAAGCCAAGGCCAGAAAAACCAATAATTAACCTCACCCTATGGGAGTAGAGGAGCTTTGGAATTGTTTTGGGAGTAAGTCATGATCAAGTATGGGGGAACTCCAGGAAGCAAAAAGTTGTTCAGCATAATCCGAGGCTCAAAGAGCAATAAAAGAATAAAAGCGAGTGAAAGAAAGAAAAGGAAAAGTGGAGCAACAGCTGAAAATCTGAGCTGAAACGAATAAGGAAAAGGAAAGGAAATGAGCAAGTAGCAGCAAGAAGGAGAAATTGGCAGCATCCTGGGTTACCCTCAGGCTAATAAAAGCTATCTCCCCATTGCTCCTCTCTTTCTCGTGGGTCCTGAAGCTAATTTTCCCATACCTTATCCTACCCGTGACCCAGCCTCGCTACAAACCGAAAAGAAGTCCTAGTGATCATAACTGTGTGTGTTTTTGCAGGTGTAAATAGAGAGCTTTGTCAAGGTGTGGTAATTGCAGTACCATGAATGTCGAGTGTAAATACAAGCCCAAGCATGAGAAAAGTGAGGAAGTGATCTGTCGCTCTTGGTAGCCTTCTCTAGTTTGCAGGTCATAAATGCACCTAGAGCACGGAAGGAGTAATTTTCAGATTGTTAGAGTATCTCAATCTCAGAGTGAACGAGTGCCGACTCTATCTCGTTTGAACTAAAGGAAACCAAGTGAAAAATTCTTTTCTATCTTTAAAAACTCCCCTTGTGATTTTCATTTTATTTTGCCCAGGAGTGCAAAAGGGTAAGTGTGGGGGTGTGATGAGTCACAATTTAGACATCTGTTAAACACCTAAGAAGGAGGTTTGCAAGACTATTCTGTGCTTAAGAATGGATTGTTAGCTAAGATTCATTTCATAGGCCTAAATATAGAGAAAATACGAATTTGTGTTAATTCAGATTTCTTAGCTAATAAAAAGTATCACTCCTTCTTCTACAGGACAAACCGAGTTGACCAGGGTCAACAGAGGAGTCTCAGCCGAGATGAACTCGTCCCGGCTAGACTGATTCCGTCTCGGCCAAGCCAGAGTCGTCTCAGCAGTTCATACTTTGCGGCCTAGTAAGCCCAACAAAGAGGGGCCCAATTGTATTGACCACATCAGCTATCCAGCTCGAAGGCCACCTCAGCGTCAGCTCAGCTGCCATGTCACTCCTAGGAAATCTGCCATGTCACGTTAGAAGATCTGCACAGGGGTAGAATAGGACATTCACAGTGTAATTCTGTTAGGATTCGTTAGGATATTTTGTTAGCATCTAGCTGCTCAGCTCGTGTATATATAGGAGGAGTTGTGCACTTTTTCTGCGTCTTTGAATTCACTCTTAACACACTTCATTTACTCCATTTCCTCGCTCTCATCCTTCCATTCCTGGTGGTGTACAGTGCTGCATTGGCGTTTCTCTCGATTGAGGAAGTGCAAGTCTGGGACTGGGAAGCCGAAGTCTGCTAGAGGGGACCCATCAGACTACTGATGCACTCTGGTGGAGCTGATCCTCAGCGCTCAGGCTAATGGAGGTGAACCACCACCATCAACCATGGCGATCATCGTGGAAGATGGATTCACCTGAATTCAGGACCACTGTATTTATATTCCATTTCTGTTAATCAATTTCATTCTGCAACTCTTATCTCCATTCTCTTCCTCTACTTTAATTCATGATTTGATCCGTGATTGCAATTAAATTGTGAACAATGTTAAGCTAAGCCGATTGGAACTGGTTTAACTAATTTAGTAGGTAATCAATTGGCGATTGTTAACTGAGAACCTAAAATCAGCTCTGAACTTAATCCCTTCCAACTGATGAGGTAGCGATTGCATAAATCCTCGGTATGGCAATGGACGAACCTTTGGCGATTGCCATAACACTTTCCAAGGTTGATATGGATTGAGAACTAGAGTGTGGAACCTGGACTGACTTGGATTAATGGGACTGAATATGAGCATATAAATAATAATAATAATAGATAACTAGTAACAGTATTATGTGTTTACTGCATTCGTAGTCTTACAAAAAATTAGGAACACTGCAGTAAATATTAGTAGTGGTATAGATTCTATCGCTGACTCTAACCAGTTTTGCACTAACAATTTCGTTTCTAGTTCTAAAGTTTTTGCAGAATCAGAACACATGGAGAATAACGATAGAACGCTGAAGGAATTAGCTACTCCAAACGTGGTGTATCAACCTTGGTGCATCCAATACCCACAGCTGGAGCCAGCTCAAACTTATGAGTTGAAATCTGGTCTTATACACCTGCTGTCAAAATTTCATGGTCTTCCAGGAGAAGACCCCCACAAACATCTGAAAGAATTCCATGTGGTCTGCTCCACAATGAGGCCGCAAGGGATATCAGAGGACTATATCAAGATGAAGGCGTTCCCATTCTTCCTGGATGGAGCAGCAAAGGATTGGCTGTACCTTTAGCTAGCACTTTTCAATACTTGGGGAGACATGAAGCGTGCATTCCTGGAGAAGTTCTTTCCGGCATCCCGCACTGCGTCCATCAGAAAGGAGATATGTGGGATAAGGCAACATGCAAGTGAAACACTACATGAGTACTGGGAGAGGTTCAATAAACTCTATGCCACTTGTCCACATCATCATATCAGTGAACAGTTGCTGATCCAGTATTTCTATGAAGGCCTATCAATGATGGATAGAAGCATGATAGACGCAGCCAGCGGTGGAGCATTGATGGATAAGACACCAGCAGCAGCAAGGCACCAGATTTCCAACATGGCTAGCAACACGCAGCAACAGAATCAGAGGGTCAAGTCAGTCTCGGATGGTGAATGAAGTCGGCATAGCTGCCAACCAAAGATTGGAAAACCAGCTGTCTGAATTGACATCATTGGTGAGACAACTTGCTGTTGGACAACACCAACCAGTAATGGCAACAAAGGTATGTGGCATATGTACTTCCGTGGAGCACCCCACTGATATGTGCCCCACTCTCTAAGAAACTGAGTCGGACCAACCAGAGAATGTTGGAGCCAGAGGTGGATTTCAGTACAGGAAGCAGTCGTATCAGAATCGACCATTTGATAGACAATAGCATGGGAGACAGCCATTTCGGCCAGGACCGAATCAGGGGCCATATGCAGCTCAACAATTCGGATCCACATCGAACACCTATCAATGGCAAGCAGGTTATCAACAGCCAACTCCATAATATCAGGCACCACCTTTCCAACAGCAACAACAACAACAGAGAGCGCCTACACAAGGTAACTCTCCATCTCTAGAAGACCTGATGAAGTAGCTTGCAACCAGCAAACTGGAGTTCCAACAATCTATGAGCTCCAGCAATTTACAGTTCCAGCAGAACATGACCGCCACCATCCAGGACCTCAAAATGCAGATTGGTCAGTTAGCCAATACTGTAAGTCAAATGCAGTCGGCAGGATCCAGCAACCTGCGCTCTCAAACAATTCCAAATCCGAGAGGGAATGCCAGTGTAGTTACTCTGCGAAGTGGAAGAGAATTACCTCAACCTACACTGCAGTAGTTGCCGAGACCAGCTGAAGCCAACTCCGAGCCAAATGCCAACTTGCAGCCTTGGCCAGAGACAACTGTCCCGCTGCCATTTCCATCCCGGACCACTTCGGCAAGAAAGCTAGAGTCAGATGAAGAATTGCTGAAGATGTTCTGCAAGGTGGAAATCAATATCCCACTCCTCGACACTATCAAACAGGTCCCTAAGTACGCAAAATTCCTCAAGGAATTGTGTGTACACAAAAGGAGAAAAATAAAGGGGAGTAAGGAAATTGGAGGTGTGTGATGATGTCTCGTTTATAGTCGTTTCAACGTACTTATCAAATACTAAAGCTAACTATAGTATAGTCAACCCTAGGTCATTTTTCTCAAGGACACAGTGTGCTCAATTGTGATTTAGTGTCAAGTTAAACAATGCAGAATCTGAGATGTGAAGTGTTGACTCTCCTCGGTTGTAATGCCCGAGTCGTGTTAACTTGGCGTAGACCGAGCAGAGACGGTCTCGGCAGAGATGGTCTCGGCTAAGACTATCCGGCCTGGTCTCGGCTGAGTACAGACAGACGCTTACAGAGGCGGATTACCTCTGTCTCAACCAGAAAACAGTAAAAGAAAGCAGAAACGGGGAGTTGGGATGCGAGTAATGCAGAAAATAAACTAAGACTATGAATGCAGTAAATGTATACTACTGTTACTAATTATCTATTAGTATTATATAACTGTATTCAGATTCAGTTCCATTAATCAAGTCTAGTCCAGGTTCCAATCTCCAGTTCATAGTCCATATCAGCCTTTGGTAGTCATATGGCAATCGCCAAAGGTTCGATCCATTGTCATACCGAGGATTTATGCAATCGCTACCTCATCGGTTGACGTGGATTAAGTTCAGAGCTGATTTTAGGTTCTCTTTCAACAATCGTTAAGTGATTACCTACTGAATTAGTTAAACCAGTTCCAATCGGCTTAGCTTAACATTGTTCACAGTTCAATTGCAATCGCAGATTCAATCGTGAATTAAAGTAGAGGAAGAGAACAGAGATATGAAATGCAGAATGAAATCGATTAACAGAATCAGAATACAAATACAGTGGTCCTAAGTTCGGATGGTTCCATCTTCCTCAACGATCGCCAAGGTTGATGGTGGTGGTTCACCTCCGTTCGCCTAAAATGCTGAGGATCAGCTCCACCAGAGTGCGTCGGTGAGTCCGATCGGTCCCCTCCGTGAACGTCCCAGCTTCCCAGTCTTAGACCTGCACTTCCTCAATCGAGAGAAGTGCCACTGCAGTACCGTGCGCCACCAGGAATGGAAGGATGAGGGTGAGGAGATGGAGTAAAATGAGGTGTATTAGGAGTGAATTCCCCAAAAACAGAACGTGTAAAAAGTGCACAGCTCTTCCTATATATACACGAGCTGTGATATGCTAATCCTAGCGAATCCTAACAGAATTACATTGTGAAAGATCCTATTCTACCCCTATGCGAATCTTCTATCCTGACATGGCAGATTTCCTAGGAGTGACATGGCAGCTGAGCTAACGCTGAGGTGGCCTCCAAGTTGGATAGCTGATGTGGTCAATGTACTTGGGCCACTCTTCGCTGGGCTGCTGGGCTACAAGTCAAGGATTGCTGAGACGATTTGGAGTCGGTCTGGCGGGACGACTTCATCTTGGCCAGAACTCCCTTGTTGACTTTGGTCAACTCGGCTTGACCTGCAAAAGAAGAAGAGTTACTTTTATTAGCTAAGAAATCTGAATTAGCACAAATTTGTATTTTCTATATATTTGAGCTCATAAAATGAATCTTAGCTAACAGTTCATTCTTAAGCACAGAATAGTCTTGCAAACCTCCTTCTTAGGTGCCTAAAAGATGTATAAACTGTGACTCATCACACCCCCACACTTACCCTTTTGCACTCCTGGGCAAAATAAAATGAAAATCTTAAGGGGGGTTTTTAAAGATAGAAGAGAATTTTTCACTTGGCTTCCTTCAGTTTGACCGAGACAGAGTCGGTACTCATTCATTCTCTGAGCTTGAGATGCTCTTTCAGTCTGAAATTACTCTTCTGTGCTCTAGGCAAATTAATGACCTGCAAATCTAGAAGACAACCAAGGGTGACAGAGCTTTTATTTGGAAGAGCACTCCCTTACTTCTCTCATGCTTGGGCTTGTATTTACACTCAACATTCATGGAACTGAAATTACCACACTTTGACAGAGCTCTCTTTTTACACCTGCAAAAACACACAGTTATGATCACTAGGACTTCTTTCCGGTTTGTAGCGAGGCTGGGTCACAGGGTGGATAATATATGGAAAAAAAACTGGTTCCAGGACCCATGAGGAAGAGAGGAGCAATGGGGAGTGAGTTTAAATCAGTCTGAGGGTAACTCAGGATGCTGCCAATTTCTCCTTCTTGCTGCCACTAGCTCATTTTCTTTTCTTTTTCTTATACAATACATTTATGCAGCTGCTTTCTTTCTTTATTTGCTTCAGCTCAAATTTTCAGCTGCTGCTTTCCACTTTTCTTTTTCTTTCTTTTCGCCGCTTTTATTCCTTTATTGCTCTTTGAGCTTGGGAGAGTGTTGAACAACGTTTTGCTTCCTGGAGTTCCCCCACACTTGATCATGACTTACTCCCAAAACAATTCCAAAGCTCCTCTGCTCCCATAGGGTGAGGTTAATTCATGGTTTTTCTGGCCTTGGCTTGTAGTGAGCTGTCAAAAAAAAAGAATGGTTAGTTAGGCTCAAATGGGAAACAACAGATACATTTGTTCAGGTAGGCTTTATTTGGCTCAGGGGCTCATAAGAAACATGGCCTAGATCATGTCATTCCTGTATGTGAAAACAGTTGTATCCAGAGAGTTGAGGCAAAATGCAGAATATACAGTTATCATGAATGCAAAAATTACACTAAAGAACAAGAAGAGAATGGCAAGATGCGAGCCATCCATATTTATAAGGCTCAAAAATCTCACACAGGTTGTATCAGCTCTGACTCAAGGTTTTTCTTTTCAATTTTTCAGTCGATTACTGCCTAGAACACAAAAAGTTTCATTCTCTTGAGCTAGAGAATTCTCTTGTCAAAGTTGCAGATATGCTTTCACCGACTTTATTCAAACTTTCAGAAACCAATTCAAAACTCTTTTCATGACATTCTTGTTATTGACAATCCACTTGGAATTCTTGTTCAGGAGGAAAACAAAATTGAGATTTTAAATTCTGAAAAACGAGAGATTGAAAAACCAGAAAAAATGAAATACGCAATGAAAAGAAATAACAAGTAATTTAAACTAGCAGACTTAAAACTAACAGAGAATTAGAACTGGCAGAGTTCAGGATGAAGGAATGAAAAGAGAAAAATTGGAATTCTTGGATCATCCCCCACCCCCACATAAAATTTGCATTGTCCTCAATGCAAGGGAGGGTCATCCTGAGCTGTTGGTTCCATCAATGATATGTCCTCCATTTCCGAATGATTGACATTGGGCCTTCATGGAATGGCTTAATTTGGTGCCCATTGACCTGGAAGGTGCTGTTGTTGTGTTCGTCTTTTAGCTGTACTGCACCATGGGGAAGCACATTAGTGATAACAAAAGGCCCATCCCATCTAGAACGTAGTTTACCTGCAATGAGTTTAAGGCGTGAGTTAAACAGGAGGACTTTCTGGCCAACTCGAATTCTTTTCTCGGGATCTGCTGGTCATGGAATCGCTTGATTTTCTGCTTGTAGATCCTGGGTTTTCATATGCTTCCAAGCGGAGTTCATCTAGCTCTTGTAGCTGAAATTTTCTCTGCTCCCCTGCTTGGTCATAGGCCAGATTGCCTTTGCTTAACAGCCCAGTATGCTCTGTGTTCTAGTTCCACAGGAAGGTGATAGGCTTTGCCGAAAACAATCCTGTGGGAGACATCCCCAAAGGTGTCCGGTATGCGGTTCTATGTGCCCAGAGAGCATCCTCAAGAGGCGGCTCAGTCCTTCCTGCTGGGATTGGTCATCTTTTCGATGTTTTCTTGATTTCCTGTTGAACACTTCTGCTTGGCCATTTGTTTTGCGGGTGGTAGGCAGTAGCAATTCTGTGTGCTACTCCATATTTTTGAAGAAGGGAAGCCATAGCTCTGTTACAGAAGTGACTGCCTTGGTCACTTATGATTGCTTTTGGCACACCAAACCGGTAGAAGATTTTGGACTTGAAAGTCCACTTCTTACTCGAGCATCGTTGGTTTTGGTGGCAATGGCTTCTACCCACCTTGATACATAATCTACGGCCAGCAGAATGTATGAATAGCCATTGGAGACTGGGAATGGTCCCATGAAATCTATTCCCCAAACATCAAAGATTTCACAGAATTGGATGGGTTGTTGGGGCATTTCATGCCTTCTGTTCATGGCCATTCCTGCTTTTTGGCGGTTCTTGCAGGTGGAGACGAATTCATGCTGGCGTCTCTGAAGATGGTTGGCCAGTAGAGACCACAGTCTAGCACTTTCCTGGTAGTCCGAAAGTGGATCCATAATGGCCGCCTCCAGGTGCCGAGTGGCAGAACTGGAGGACCGAATTGAACTTCGGCTTCAGGAATGCACTGCGGATGACTTTGTCACTTACACAGTCTCCAAAGGTAGGATCATCCCAAATGTAGTACTTGGCATCGCTTGATTTTATCCTTGTACAGCCGAGATGCCTCTGGTGGGAACTTGAGATGTTGCCACAAAATTACAAATGTCAGCAAACCATGGTGAAGACGCGTTTTTATGTGCGAAGGTGCTCATCCGGAAATTCATCTCGGATAGGCATCGGTTCACTTTCTTTTGGATTCTGCTTAGGTGGTCTCTACTGGAGTTCTTCGCACCTCTTTTATCTCTGATTTCAATGTTGAATTCTTGAAGGAGAAGCATCCACCGAATCAGTCTCGGCTTGGCATCCCAAACTTCTTCAACAAGTATCTCAAGGCCGCATGATCGAGAGAACACAATTATTCTAGTGCCGAGAAGGTATGGGCGGAACTTGTCCAGGGCAAACACAATTGCCAATAGTTCCTTCTCGGTTGTTGTGTAATTCCATTGGCCGAGTCCATAGTTCGTGATGCATAAGCAATTACCCGCATTTGGGAGGCCGACTCCGCTCTTTGGCCGAGAACAGCTCCTAATGCCGAGTTGGATGCATCACACATTAATTCGAATGGCAGGTCCCAGTTTGGTGCTTGCAGAATGGGAGCGACGTGAGTCTGGTCTTCAACTCTGAAATGCTTCGATACAGTGTTGATCAAAGTTGAATTCCACGTCCTTCTGTAGGAGCTTGGACAGAGGCAAGGCAAGTTTGCTGAAGTTTTTTATGAATCTTCTGTAGAAGCCTGCGTGTCCTAAAAATGAGCGAACCTCCCTCACAGAAGAGGGGTTTGGAAGGGAAGATATGATGTCTATCTTGGCTTTATCTACTTCGATGCCTCTATTGGATACCAGATGACCCAATACTATTCCTTCAGTCACCATGAAGTGACATTTTTCAAAATTGAGCACGAGGTTTGTGTCAATGCATCTTTTCAACACCCTTGACAGATTATTCAGGCATGCATCAAATGAGTCAGCATATACGGTAAAATCATCCATGAAGACCTCCATGCAGTCCTGTAGCAAGTCCGAGAAGATACTCATCATGCAACGTTGGAATGTACTCGGCGCATTGCACAGGCCGAATGGCATGCGTGTATACGCAAAGGTACCAAATGGGCAGGTAAAGGTCGTCTTATGCTGATCTTCAGGTGCAATATGTATCTGCAAGTAGCCTGAGAGTCTATCAAGAAAACAGTAATGGGATCTCCCTGCCAATTTTTCAAGCATTTGATCAATGAAAGGCAGAGGGAAGTGATCCTTGCGAGTTGCTTGGTTTAATCTTCTATAATCAATGCACACTCGCCAGTTGTTCTGAATCCTTGTTGGTACCAGCTCATTCTGCTGGTTTTTCGTGACAGTCAGCCCGGACTTCTTTGGCACCACTTGCACAGGGCTCACCCATTGGCTATCCGAGATGGGGTAGATGATCCCTGCTGCAAGGAGCTTTGTGACTTCTTTCTTAACCACGTCCAGGAGTGTCGGATTCAGTCTTCTTTGCTGCTGCCTTATGGGCTTGATCTCCTCCTCCATTAATATTTTATGCATGCAGATGGAGGGGTTTATGCCAGGAAGGTCAGAAAGTTTCCACCCTATTGCCTTCTTATGCTGTCTTAGGACCTCCAACAAATTTTCTTCTTGCTCTTGGTTGAGATTGCTAGCAATAATAACCGGGAGTTGCTGTTCTTTGTCCAAGTAGGCGTATTTTAAGTGACTCGGCAATGGTTTTAGTTCTATGGGTGGTGGTGGCAATGGAGATTTGTCAATATCTGAATTTGGATCCGACTGGCCGACTTGGTCTTGATTCGCACCAGGTGTGCCGACATGATTTCGGCCTTTGATTGTTTTACGGCTTGACTTCATGGGCTCAATCAACGTGGGAGTGGAGTCGGCCTTGGCTTCGAGTTGGCCTTCCGAGTCGGATCTGGATGGAACATCGTGTTTTCCACGGTGTGAGTTGAGTCTTCTTTGGTAGAAATGATCTCGGTGGGTTTGTCGGCCTTGGTTTCTTTGGCCGAGTTGACTATGGCTCCTTCATTGACTCGGCCTTCTCCGGCCGACTTCGATTCTTGCTGAAAAGATTGTTGCCAGCTGTGCAAATAAGTATTAGTTAGTTTCGCAACTTCAGCCTCTTCACTTTCTCTCGAGCACTCCGGGTTTGTCTGATTGCATGCTTGGTTCTTTGTTTTGAATAATTCGGCTTTGAATTCCAAGTCAACGATGTCATCATATTCGCCCTCTGAGCTGGAGAGGGTATGTACTTCTTTACTTGTCGGCTTCTTCATAGATTCCTAAACAACTGATAATATCAGTAACTTCAGCAAAATCTTCCATGCTTCCACTTCAGCTGTCTAGTTGAAGATATTCTTCAACCAGTTCTTCAATAAGGTCAATGCCAAAGGGAATGGTCTTGATGGGGTGCTTCATAGCTTCAAAATATTGAATTGCACCAGAGTGTCACCGAATTCCATTGAGAGAGTCCCAGAGTATACATCAATCTTTGTTCGTGCCGTCATCAAGAATGGTCTTCCCAGAATTAAAGTTGATTCTTTTTCCTACTGTCTCATCCTCCATGTCAAGAACATAAAAGTCAGCTGAAAAAATTAGCTCATTAACTTGGACGAGAACATCCTCAAGAACACCCAGGGGCTGGACAATACTCCTGTTAGCAAGTTGAATGGTCATCCCTGTTGGTTCTAAATCTCCAAATTCAGGGACCTGTAGATTGATGCCGCATGACATTGATTGAGGCTCCCAAATCCAGCATGGCATCGGCAAAAAGTGCATTCACCAATGGTGCATGGAACAGAAAAGATTCCAGGATCTCTGCATTTCTTTGGCAGTGTTGCTGTCCCTGTGGTGGAAGTTTCGTTCTTAGTTAAGGCCGACACCACACCTCCAACCTCCACACTTCCTTTTATCTTCTTCCGCTTTTGTGCACACAGAGTTCCTTGAGGAACTTTGCGTATTTGGGAACTTGCTTGATGGCATCAAGGAGTGGAATGTTGATTTCCACCTTACGGAACATCTTCAGCAACTCGTCATCCGACTCTAGCTTTCTTGCTGAAGTGGGCCGAGATGGAAATGGCAATGGAACAGCTTTTTCTGGCCGAGACTGTGGGTCGGCATTATGCTCCGAGCCGGCTTCTAGTGATCTCGGCATCTCGCTGCAGTGTAGGTTGAGGTAGTTCTTTCCACTTCTGAGAGTGACTACACTGGGCGTTACCTCTGATTTGGAATGCTTTGAGAGGGAGATTGCTAGATCCTGCCGACTGAAGTTGGCTCACCGTGTTAGCTAGCTGACCAATTTGCGTTTTGAGGTCTTGGATGGTGGCGGTCATATTTTCCTGAAATCAGCATGTTGCTGGAGCTCACAGATTGCTGGAACTCCAGATTATTGGTTGCAAGTTGCTTCATTAGGTCCTCCAGAGATGGAGAGTTGCCTTGAGTAGGCACTCTCTGCTGTTGTTGTTGTTCTTTAAAAGGTGGTCTTTGGTATTGCTTTGAGTCGGCTGTTGATAACCTCGCTTGCCGCTGATAAGTGTTCGGTGCGGATCCGAATTGTTGGGCTGCATATGGCCCTTGATTCGGTCCTGGCCGAAATGGTTGTCTCCCATGCTGCTGATTATCAAATGGCCGATTCTGATACGGTTGCTTCCCGTACTGAATTCCACCTATGGCTCCAACATTCTCTGGCTGGTATTCCGACTCGGTTTCTTGGAGAGTGGGGCACATATCAGTGCGGTGCTCCACGGAAGTACATATGCCACATAATTTTGCTGCCATGGCGGGTTGGTGTTGTCCAATAGCAAGCTGTCTCTCACCAATGATGTCAACTCGGTCAGCTGATTCTCCAGCCTTTGATTGAAGCTGCACCGATTTCATTCACCATCCGATTGACTCGCCCTCTGATTCGAACTGCTGTGTATTACCAGCCATGTTGGAAATCAGGTGCCTTGCTGCTGTTGGTGTCTTGTCCATCAAAGCTCCACCACTAGCTGCATCTATCATACTCCTGTCCATTAGAGATAGTCCTTCATAGAAATATTGGATCAGCAAATGTTCGCTGATCCGATGATGTGGACAGGTGGCGCAGAGTTTATTAAACCTCTCCCAAAGTATTCATGTAAAATTTCACCTGTATGCTGCCTTATCCCACATATCTCTTTTCTGATGGTCGCAGTTCTGGATGCCTGAAAGAACTTCTCCAGAATGCACGCTTCATGTCTCCCCGTGTGTTGAAAAGGGCCGGTGAAGGTACAGCCAATCCTTTGCTGCCCCATCCAGGGAGAAATGGGAATGCCTTCATCTTGATATAGTCCTCCGATATCCCCTCAAGGGCCTCATGGTAGAGCAGACCACATGGAACTCTTTCAGGTGCTTGTGGGGGTCTTCTCCGCAAGACCATGAAATTTGGGCAACAGTGTATAAGACCAGATTTCAACTCATATGTTTGAGCTGGCTCCAGCTGTGGGTATTGGATGCACCAGGGTTGATACACCACGCCCTGGAGTAGCTAACTCCTTCAACGTCCTATCGTTATTCTCCATTCGGCCCTGATTCTGCAAAAGCGTTAGAACTAAACACAAGATTATCAGTACAAAGCTGGTTAGAATTAGCTACAGATTCTATATCAGCACTACTATTTACTACAGTGTTCCTAATTTTTCGTAATCTACGTAAGGTTAATTCTATTTCTGGGTCAAAAACAGTCAATGGATCAGTACTACTCCTAGTCATGCATCATGCAGATTATGCAGAAAAGAAAGATGCAGTAATGTATGCAAACAAAATGCTACCTCTAAGTACTACAAAATGGTTTTACACAGAAAAATTATTGATATAGGGCATGCTTTTTATTCAGGATCCAGAAACAACAAAAAAAAAAAAAACATAGACAAATTCAAAATACTCAAGACTGACTTACACTTCACAGACTCGGGATTCGACCTTACTTAGCTTGGCACACGAAAACACAAAAGAACTTGTGTCCCCGGCAACGGCGCCAATTTGATGATGTCTCGTTTATAGTCGTTTCAACGTACTTATCAAATACTAAAGCTAACTATAGTATAGTCAACCCTAGGTCATTTTTCTCAAGGACACAGTGTGCTCAATTGTGATTTAGTGTCAAGTTAAACAATGCAGAATCTGAGATGTGAAGTGTTGACTCTCCTCGGTTGTAGCCGAAGTCGTGTTTGGGCAGAGACTGAGCAGAGACGGTCTCGGCAGAGATGGTCTCGGCTAAGACTATCCTACCTGGTCTCGGCCGAGTACAGACAGACGCTACAGAGGCGGATTACCTCTGTCTCAACCAGAAAAATAGTAAAGAAAGCAAAAATCTGGGAGTTGGGATGCGAGTAATGCAGAAAATAAACTAAGACTATGAATGCAATAAATGTATACTACTGTTACTAATTATCTATTAGTATTATATAACTGTATTCAGATTCAGTTCCATTAATCAAGTCTAGTCCAGGTTCTAATCTCCGGTTCATAGTCCATATCAGCCTTTGGTAGTCATATGGCAATCGCCAAAGGTTAGCCCATTGTCATACCGAGGATTTATGCAATCGCTACCTCATCGGTTGACAGGATTAAGTTCAGAGCTGATTTTAGGTTCTCTTTCAACAATCGTTAAGTGATTACCTACTGAATTAGTTAAACCAGTTCCAATCGGCTTAGCTTAACATTGTTCACAGTTCAATTGCAATCGCAGATTCAATCGTGAATTAAAGTAGAGGAAGAGAACAGAGATATGAAATGCAGAATGAAATCGATTAACAGAATCAGAATACAAATACAAAGGGTCCTGAGTTCGGATGGTTCCATCTTCCTCAACGATCGCCAAGGTTGATGGTGGTGGTTCACCTCCGTTCGCCTAAGTGCTGAGGATCAGCTCCACCCAGAGTGCGTCAAGAGTCTGATCGGTCCCCTCGGTGAACGTCCCAGCTTCCCAGTCTTAGACCTGCACTTCCTCAATCGAGAGAAGTGCCACCGCAGTACCGCGGCGCCACCAGGAATGGAAGGATGAGGGTGAGGAGATGGAGTAAAATGAGGTGTATTAGGAGTGAATTCCCCAAAAACAGAACGTGTAAAAAGTGCACAGCTCTTCCTATATATACACGAGCTGTGATATGCTAATCCTAGCGAATCCTAACAGAATTACATTGTGAAAGATCCTATTCTACCCCTATGCGAATCTTCTATCCCCGACATGGCAGATTTCCTAGGAGTGACATGGCAGGTGAGCTAACGCCGAGGTGGCCTCCAAGTTGGATAGCTGATGTGGTCAATGTACTTGGGCCACTCTTCATTTGGCTGCTTTGGCTACAAGTCAAGGATTGCCGAGACGATTTGGAGTCGGTCTCATGGGACGACTTCATCTCTAGGAACTCCCTTGTTGACTTTGGTCAACTCGGCTTGACCTGCAAAAGAAGAAGAGTTACTTTTATTAGCTAAGAAATCTGAATTAGCACAAATTTGTATTTTCTATATATTTGAGCTCATAAAATGAATCTTAGCTAACAGTTCATTCTTAAGCACAGAATAGTCTTGCAAACCTCCTTCTTAGGTGCCTAAAAGATGTATAAACTGTGACTCATCAGTGTGGTGTCGGCCCTGACGAAGAACGAAGCAATCACTGCAGGTGCCCCAATGTTGCCAAAGAAATACAGAGACACCAGAATCTTTTCTGTCCCATGTACCATCGGTGAATGCACTTTTGCCGATGCCATGTTGGACTTGGGAGCCTCAATTAACGTCATGCCCGCATCAATCTACAAGTCCCTGAATTTTGGTGAATTAGAACCTACAGGGATGACCATTCAACTTGCAAATAGGAGTATTGTCCAACCTATGGGAGTTCTCGAGGATGTTCTTGTCCAAGTCAACGAGCTAATATTTCCAGCTGACTTTTATGTGCTAGATATGGAGGACGAAACATCCGGAAAAGAATCCACCTTAATTCTGGGAAGACCTTTCTTGATGACAGCCAGAAAGATTGATGTGCATGCAGGGATGTTCTCCATGGAATTCGGTGAGACCCTGGTGCAATTCAATTTTTTCGAAGCAATGAAGCACCCTACTAAAGACCACTCTCTCTTTGGTATTGATGTACTTGAGGAACTAGTTGAAGAATATCTACAATTAAATGGCAGCAGTGAAAACATTGAGGAGTATGCTGAGAATGCTGAAAGCAGCTGCCTAGAGGTCACTAATGAAGAGGCCGACCATGAGGAAGTATCAGACCTTCCCAACTTTGAGGATAATCATAGTGATGTTGTTGACTTGGCCTTTGAAGTGGAACTGTTCGAATTGTTAGACCAAGTCTGCAATCCAGAACACTCAGAGTGTACGAATGATGTAGAGAACAAAGTCGTTGAAGCTGAAAAGTCTTCCATTGCACACTTAGCGACAATCTTCATGGCCGAAGGCATGTCGGCCAGAGAATGCCGAGTGAAGGAAGAAATAAAAGTCAACTCGACTGAAGAGTCAAATAGCAAGGCCGACACGCTTGTCGAGACTGACTCAGCAACCGAAGCCCAAACACAGGCTAAGGTAGAATTCATGGTTCCATTCGGATCCAACTCTGAAGAGGTGCAAGAGGCCGATGCCGACTCCAATCCGACAAAAACCGAAGTCAACATGTCGAGCCGAGTCAAGATCAAGTCGGCCAGTCGGATCCAACCTCATAAACTGACAAATCTCCATTACCACCACCCATAGAATTAAAAGCATTGCCGAGTCACCTGAAATATGCCTACCTGGACAAGGAACAGCAACTCCCGATTATCATTGCTAGCAATCTCGACCAAGAGCAAGAAGACAAGTTGTTGGAGGTCCTCAGGCAACTTAAGAGGGCAATAGGGTGGAAGCTAGCAGACCTTCCTAGTATAAACCCCTCCATTTGCATGCACAGAATATTAATGGAGGAGGAAATCAAGCCCATAAGGCAGCCGCAAAGAAGACTGAATCTGACACTCCTAGACGTGGTTAAGAAAGAAGTCACAAAGCTCCTTGCTGCAGAGATCATCTACCCCATTTCGGACAACCAATGGGTGATCCCTGTGCAAGTGGTGCCGAAGAAGTCCGGGATGACCGTCATGAAAAACCAGCAAGATGAGCTGGTCCCAACAAGGATTCAAAATAGCTGGCGAGTATGCATCGACTACAGAAAATTGAATCAAGCAACTCGCAAGGATCATTTTCCTCTACCGTTCATTGACCAAATGCTTGAAAAGCTATCCGGGAAATCCCACTACTGTTTTCTAGACGGATTCTCAGGCTACATGCAGATACATATTGCACCTGAAGATCAGCATAAGACAACCTTCACTTGCCCATTTGGTACCTTTGCGTACACATGCATGCCATTTGGCCTCTACAATGCTTCGAGTACATTTCAATGCTGCATGATGAGCATCTTCTCGGACTTGTTGCAGGATTGCATGGAGGTATTCATGGACGACTTCACGGTGTATGCCGACTCCTTTGAGGCATGCCTGGATAATCTGTCTAAGGTGTTGAAGAGATGCATTGACACGAACCTTGTGCTCAACTTTGAAAAATGTCATTTCATGGTATCAGAGGGAATAGTGTCGGGACATCTGGTGTCTAATAGAGGTATTGAACTGGATAAGGCCAAGATAGACATCATATCATCCCTTCCAAACCCCTCTTCTGTGAGGGAAGTACGCTCCTTCCTAGGACATGCAGGTTTCTACAGAAGATTTATCAAAAACTTCAGCAAACTTGCCCTGCCATTGTCCAAGCTGCTACAGAAGGATGTGGAATTCAACTTTGACCAGCCCTGCGTTGAAGCATTTCAAGAGCTAAAGAACCGCCTCACATCCGCCCCTATTTTGCAAGCACCAAATTGGGACCTGCCATTTGAGCTAATGTGTGATGCATCCAATTCGGCATTGGGAGCTGTTCTCGGCCAAAGAGTCGGTGTCGGCCTCCCCTTGCATGTAATTGCTTATGCATCTCGGACTATGGATTCGGCCCAGCAGAATTACACAACAACTGAGAAGAAACTATTGGCAATTGTGTTTTCCTTAGACAAATTCCGCCCATATCTTCTCGGTTCAAAGATTATTATGTTCTCTGATCATGCCGCTCTGAAATACTTGTTGAAGAAGCCTAACGCCAAGCCAAGACTGATTCGGTGGATGCTTCTCCTCCAAGAATTTAATATGGAAATCAGAGATAAGAGAGGTGATGAGAACTTTGTAGCTGATCACCTGAGCAGGATTGAGCAAGGAAGCAAACCGATGCCCATCCGAGATGAATTCCCTGACAAGTAGCTATTGAACATCCAAATAGCCACACCATGGTTTGTAACTACGCCAAGTATTACATTTGGGACGATCCCTATCTTTGGAGACTGTGTAGCGACAAGGTTATCCGCAGGTGCATACCAGAAGCCGAGATCAATTCGGTCCTTCAGTTTTGCCACTCGGCACCTAGAGGCAGCCATTATGGATCAACTCGGACTGCAAGGAAAGTGCTAGACTATGGCCTGGCCAACTATCTTTAGGGACGCGTATGAATTCGTCTCCACCTACGAGCAATGCCAAAAAGCAGGAATGGCCACGAACAGAAGGCATCAAATGCCTCACCAACCCATCTAGTTCTGTGAAATTTTTGATGTCTAGGGAATAGATTTCATGGGGCCATTCCCAGTCTCTAATGGATATTCATACATTCTACTAGCCGTGGATTACGTATCAAGGTGGGTAGAAGCCATTGCCACCAGAACCAATGATGCAAGAGTGGTTGTGGACTTCCTCAAGTCCAATATTTTCTGCAAGTTTGGTGTGCCAAAAGCGCTCATAAGTGACCAAGGCAGTCACTTCTGTAATAGAGCCATTGCTTCTCTTCTTCAGAAATATGGGGTAGCACACAGAATTGTTACTGCCTACCACCCCCAAACAAATGGCCAGGCAAAAGTCTTCAACAAGGAAATCAAGAAAACACTGCAAAAGATGACCAATCCCAACAGGAAGGACTGGAGCCGCCTCCTTGAGGATGCTCTTTGGGCACACAGAATTGCACACCGGACACCTCTAGGGATGTCTCCCTATAGGATTGTTTTCGGTAAAGCCTGTCACCTTCTTGTGGAGCTAGAACATAGAGTATACTGGGCTGTTAAGTAGTGCAATCTGGCCTATGACCAAGGGGAGAGCAGCGGAAATTTCAACTGCAAGAGTTAGATGAACTCCGCTTGGAAGCATATGAAAATTCTAGGATCTACAAGCAGAAAATCAAGTGATTCCATGACCAGCAAATCCTGAGAAAAGAATTTAGAGTCGGCCAGAAAGTCCTCCTATTTAACTCACGCTTTAAACTCATTTCAAGTAAGCTTCGTTCCAGATGGGATGGACCTTTTGTTATCACTAATGTGTTTCCCCATGGTGCAGTCCAATTAAAAGATGAACACAGGAACAACACCTTCTAGGTCAATGGGCATCAGATTAAGCCATTCCATGAAGGTCTAGTGCCAATCACTCATGATGTGGAGACAATATCATTGATGGAACCAGAATCACCAGATGACCCTGCCTCGCATTGAGGACAATGCAACTTTTAAGTGTTGGGGGGGGGGGGATAATGTCACAATCATTTCAATTACTTTGTCCTGTTTTATTCCCATCCTCTTGAACTCTACTAGTCTTAATTCTGCTCATTTTAATTACTTTGTTGTTTTTCTTTAATCGTGTTATTTTGATTAAATTTGTCATGTCTCATTTTATTTTTATTAAATCTACCATCTGTTTTTCAATAAAAGCTGCCCAAGCCGAGTCCATTCCGGCTCTGTGCCATTACGGCCGGATCCGAAACGACTTCGGCCTGGCATGATTTCAATTCAGTCATTTCCATTTTTGTCTTGTTTTCCCTCCTAGCCGAATTTGGAATGTGAATTGCTGAGAAAAATGTTTTGAATAGAATTCTGAAATTAACCTCTAAAAATGGCTAAAGAGACAGTAGGAAGAAACTATGAAATGTGGAAAAAGATCTCTCAAGTTTTTCTGGGAAGGAAACTCTGGTGTACTAGGCAGGGATTGGCTGAAAATTTGGAAAGAAAGACCTTCTATAACAGAACAACATAGTCTGTGTGAGATTTTGAGCCTGTGTATATATTGATGGCTTGCATCTTGCCATTATCTCCTTTCTTGTGTGATTTTTGCATTCATGAGTAACTGTGTATTCTATATTTTGCCCTGACTCTTTAGATACAACTATTTTCATATGCAGGAATGACATGATTTAGGCCATGTTTCTGATTAGCCCCGAGCCAAATAAAGCCCACCTGAAGAAAATTCTCTCCCTTGTTTACCCCCATTGAGCCTGAATAACCATTCTTTCTGAAAACTCAGCATAAGTCAAGGCCAGAAAAACCATGAATCAACCTCATCCTCAGGGAATAGAGGAGCTTTGGAATTGTCTTGGGAGTAGGTCATAATCAAGTGTGGGGGAAGTTCCAGGGAGCTGAATCAAATTCACATTCTCTGAAGGATCAAAACGCAAAGATATAAACAAGTGCAAGGGAAACAAAAAGAAAAATGGAAAAGCAGCCAAAAACGCAAGAGTATACAGCAAACGCTGCAAGGCAACAGGAGGAAAAGGAAGAAGAGGAATTGAAAAGGAGAAATAAGCAAAGAAAAATAAAAGCAGAATAAAGGAAGGAGACTTCAGTATCCTGGGATGCCCCCCATGCTGATGGAACTTACTCCCCATTGCTTCTCTCTTTCTTGAGGGTTCTGAGACCACTTTCCATATTTTATCCTACCTGTACCCCTAGTCTCGTTACAAGCCAAAAAGAAGTCCTAGTGATCATTTTTGTTGTGTTTTTACAGGAGTGGAAGAAGAGTCTTGTCAAAATGTAGTAATGCTAGTCTCATGTAATGTTGAGTGTAAATATAAGCTTAAACACTTGAGTGGCCGAGAGAGTAATAACCTAGTAAGAGCTTTGTCACTGTTGGTTAACCTTTGCTGTTGCAGGTCATGAAATTGCCTTAAACACAGGAGAAGTACTTTTCAGAAGGACTGAGTAATTTTTATCTTAGAGTGAATGAGTGACAATGCTGTCTCGGATGAACTTAAGGAGGCCAATTGAGAGATTCTTTTCTATCTTTAAAAATTCCCCCTTGTTGATTTTCATTTTATTTTGCCTAGGAGTGCAAAAAGGTAAGTGTGGGGATGTGATGAGTCACAATTTATACATCTTTTAGACACCTAAGAAGGGAGTTTGCAAGACTATTATGTGCTTAAGAATGGATTGTTAGCTAAGATTCATTTTATGAGCTTAAATATGGAGAAAATACAAATCGGCATTAATTTGGAAGTCTTAGCTAATAAAAGTATCAGCCCTTCTTCTACAAGACAAGCCAAGTTGACCAGGGTCAACAGAAGAGTTTCAGCCGAGCTAAAGTCGTCCTGGCCAGACCGACTCCGTCTCGGCCAAGCTAGAGTCGTCTCAGCAGCCCATGACTTGCAGCCCAGCAGCCCAATAAAGAGCGGCCCAATTGTGTTGTCCACATCAGCTATCCAGCTCAGAGGCCACCTCAACGCCAACTCAGCTGCCATATCACTCTTGGAGAATCTGCCACGTCACTTTGGAAGATCTTCACAGGGGTAGAATAGGAAATTCACATTGTAATTCTGTTAGGATATTTTGTAGCGTCATCTATCTACCCAGCTCATGTATATATAGGAAGAGCTGTGCACTTTTTAGGGGTCTTTGAATTCACTCTGATTCCATTCTCATTACATCCATTCTATCGCTCTCACTCTCTCCATTCCACGGTGGTGCACGGTGCTCATTGGCATTTCTCTCGATTGAGGAAGTGCAGGTTTGAGACTGGGAAGCCGAAGTCTATCAGAGGGGACCGATCAGATTACTGACGCACTCTGGTGGAGTTGATCCTCAGCGCTCAGGCTAACGGAGGTGAACCACCACCATCAACTAGGGCGATCGTTGTGGAAGATGGATCCATCTGAATTCAGAACCACTGTATTTGTATTCTATTTCTGTTAATCAATTTCGTTCTGCGTTTCTTATCTCCATTCTCTTCCTCTCCTTTAATTCATGATTTAATCCGCGATTGCAATTAAATTGTGAACAATGTTAAGCTAAGCCGATTGGAACTGGTTTAACTAATTCAGTAGGTAATCATTTAACGATTGTTAATCGAGAACCTAAAATCAGCTCTAAACTTAATCCCTGCCAACTGATGAGGTAGCGATGGCGTAATTGCTCGGTATGGCAATGGACGAATGTTTGGCGATCGTCATAAGACTTCTCAAGGCTGATATGGACTGAGAATTGGAGTGTGGAAAGTGGACTGGATTTGGACTTACAGGACTAAGCATGAACACAGTTAAATAATAATAATAAATAGGTACTAGTAGCAGTAGTAAATGTTTACTGCATTCATACTCTTAGTTGAATTTCAGCTTGCTTACGTTCAAACCCCCTTGTTTATTGCCTTTTAGTCTAAGACAGAGATAGTCCATCTTTGTGGCGTCTGTCTACACTTAGCTGAGACCAAGCCGGATTATCCCTGCTGAGATCATCTCGACTCAGTCTCTGCCGAGAGCGACTCGGCCAGTGCCGAGGAGAGTCAAAACTTTACATCTTAGATTCGACGATATTTTGCTTCACATTACGCCACAACTGAGCACACTGTGTCCTTGAGAAGAATGACCTAGGGTTGGCTATGCTATAGTTAACTTTAGTTATTTGATAAACGCGTAAAACGAATGTAAAAACGCTCATCATCACGCCTATGTTTGTGATGTCATTTTTATGGTTGCCCTAGACTTGCCTTGTTTGGCCGATCCCTGTGGATCTTTGATCCTTTGTGCCCTGAGCCAGCCTCGTTTTGCCGACTTCCTATGGGTCTTTGATTCTTTGTGCCCTAGGCCAGCCTCATTTGGTTGGCCTCCTATGGGTCGTTGTCTTCGTCATGCCTTGAACCAGCTTTATATAGTTGGCTTCCTATGGGTCTTTGATTCTTTGACTGTCCCGGACCAACTTTATATAGCCGGCCTCGTATGCGTCTTTGATTCTTCAACTATCCTGGACTAGCTTTATATTGTCGGCCTCCTATGGATCTTTGATTCTTCGATTTCCCTCGACCAGCTTTATATAGCCAGCCTCTTATGGGTCAATTGGAAGCAAAAGAAATTGTGTATTGATTGAATTGAATTATACAATTTCTAATCTCTCTTTTTATAGGGTAAATGTCAACTACCTAAAGATAAACAAATAACAAACTAAAAGATAACTAGATAATATGAGATATTTAAATATTTGTAACCACTTAATCTAATAAGATATTTAGATATATGTAACCTCTTAATAGGTTACCTATCATATTATCATATATTTTACAATATCTTCAACAATGTCTTTTCTCCTTCATGCCCTGGACCAGCTTTATATAGCCGACCTCCTATAGGTCTTTGATTCTTCGAATGTCCTAGATTGACTTTATACAATCAGTTTCCTATGGGTCTTTGATCCTTCGTGTCCGGGACCAGCTTTATATAGTCGACCTCCTATGGGTTTTTTCTCCTTCATGCCTTGGACCAACTTTATATAGCCAGCCTTCGATGGGTCTTTGATTCTTTGAATGCCTTACACTAGCTTTATATAGCCAGCCTCGTATGAGTCTTTGATCCTTCATTAGTGAGACTTACTTGATTCCTCGTTACTGGCATCGTCTCTGTTGGCTCTGTTGGATCGTCGCACTTAGTCTCTATTTTGTGGGTGTCGGGATAAGTTTTACCGATGCCCCACGGTTGTCAACGTTCTCTTCTTACTTCGTTACTCTCGCCTTTTGTTCTTCTTTTCTACATATATTTATATGTACAAAACCTCATCACCAATGGTACCAGACATGTCAGATGCGAAATGGTGCTACCGAACTGACATTCTGACATGTCAAACGCGAGACGCCCCTTTTCTAAGATGGTACAGTCACACCACATGGTTGTATGTGAGTACGGACTCCTGGTTGTATCGGCCGACCGGTACATCTTAGATTTATGATAAAAAATTTATACTGTGATACTATGTTATTTTTAACTATTGATTTTGGAAAATATATATATATTAAAATGAAATTAAAATAAAAGTGAAAAAGATTAATTGAAAGAGAAAAGAAATTAAAAAATTCTTTAAAAAATTCGTTAAAAACTTTTAGAAAACATAATAAAAGATAATTTTTAAAATATTTGTAATTAATATTTTTATTCTAATTTATAGAGAGAATTAACTTTCTTTTGCGACCACAATTTGAAAAAAAAATTTATAAACTGTCGAGTATTTATAAAGATGACTATTCAGTGCATTTGTTAAGAAGAAAAGGTCTTCTTCATAATTAATTGATTCAGTACTATATTCATTTAATGCTCATAAACATTTTCTTACTGTTATTTTACTTTTATTCTCAAGGGTAACGTACACTCCACATTTCACTATTAAATATTGTCGGTCAATTACGTATTAATGAAGAAAATTCAGTTGAATAATAATAATAATAATAATAATAATAATAATAATAATAATAATAATAATAATAATAATAATAATAATAATAATAATAATAATAATAATAATAATAATAATAATAATAATAATAATAATAATAATAATAATAATAATAATAATAATAATAATAATAATAATAATAATAATAATAATAATAATAATAATAATAATAATAATAATAATAATAATAATAATAATAATAATAATAATAATAATAATAATAATAATAATAATAATAATAATAATAATAATAATAATAATAATAATAATAATAATAATTAACTATTATTATCTATAACAATATATAAATCAAATTTTTCACATCTCACTAAATTCACTATCTTATATTATAATTTTTTATTTTCTCAATTAAAATTTTTAAATATTTTTTCTTTTTAATTAGAAGATGCATTTCATACATTAGCCCCACAACTAGCAAAAAAAATATTTATTTTTTTCAAGCTATCTTTCTTTTATTTTTATTTGTATGTTTGATTTTCTTACCTACTTATCTCTTTAAATTTAAAATAATCTTATATGATAATTTAAATTATTTATTATAAATTAAATATATAATTCATATATTAAAAACAATTATTTATTATAAATTTTATTAAAACCAGAAAACTTGATTACAAGTTTTTTTTCTTTTTGTTTTCAAATATATTTTTCAAAACAAGTGTTTCACTTAAGAAGAGTTAAAATGATTTTTAACTCAATTTCAAAATACTTTTATATTTATTTTTAAAATAAAAAAAATTATGAATTTGATTTTTAGTTTTAAAGAAATAAATTCTCACTACATTTGACAAACACAATTTTATTGTCATGGTCACCATCATTGTTACCATTCTATCGACGCAGCTGGGTTTCACAAACACAATTTTATTGTCATAGTCACCATCATTGTTACCATTCTATCGACATAACTGGCACCCCATTACCATACCATCACTACTACTAGTATCGATAACCCTCCAACACCACCATTACTCCTATCAAATTAGGATCCTCAAAAGTGAGCACATCACTTTAAAGAGTAAAATAAAATTATATATGTTGTTTAATTATTCAATGGTTCATATTAAGTCATATTTAAATTTTTTAAAACATGAAATACAAAAAGATTGAATAAAATATTCTGGTTGAAAATAAATTCACTTGGAGGATACTAATTCGTGATTATTTTCTAATATTTACTTTTTATTTATTTTCATAAAAAGAATACATTCTCCAAAATATTATCGCTAAAAATAAATCTTAGGAAATTTTTACCCATTGTAATCTTCTAAAAGAGCTCATGTTTAGTAACAATATTTTAGTGAATATTCCTTTTTATAAAAATAAATATTGAAATTATTACGAATTAAGTTTATTCATTTTTTTTATATTTTAAGTTTTAAAAATTTTAAATATAACTTAATATTTATAATCTCATTATACTCATTAAAGTGATATGCTCACTCAGATAGAGGATACTAATCCAATTTTGGTAGTCAACAAAAATGTCAAACATTTATAAAGATGACTATTGAGTAGAATTTTTTAAGGAGAATTTTTTGTTTTCTAAAAAGTCAATAATGAACGTTAGCATAACCTAAAATTAATTGACCCATCCCAATATCATCAAAAAAAATTTTTATCGCTTTTACTTTTTTTTTTCAAGATAAAGTACACTTCACATTTTATCTTTAAATATTGTTGTTGAGTTCCTTTTAAATAAAAAAAGTAAATTTTATTCTCCTCTTTTATATAAATATTACAATATTCTCTCTTATATTAAAATTAACTATTCCCTCTTCACATTCAAATATATAACATTGGGTTAACCCTAGTTAGAAATGAAGAGGATGTAAGTTGGGGCAAAGCCCCTACCCTTTGTATAACCGAATTGAGCTCGGTTCAATTCATTCAATTCCTTTTTTATTTATTTATTTTATCTTTATCTTATTTTATAATTTTTTAAATATGTTTTAAATCTATACAAGTATGATCTTTGCTAGTTTTAGTTCTTAAATTTTTTTTTATCATCTTCTAATCATGATTTTTTTAATGTAATTTTTTAATCTTAATTACTAACTCTAGTTAGTTTAGTATTGACGTGACTATTAAAATAAATAATATTAATTAAGATAATTAAATTAATTAATAATATTTTAAATTAAGCTAATTAAATTATTTGTATATACACAATTCAATTAATTAATGTATTTATTAATTAATTAATGTCACAACCAGGATCGCAAAGGGACAACGAAAATATTAGATGAAAATTGAAGTATATCAAATTGAGATGGAGTCGCCACCAATTTATTAAGGAAAAATCATGAAAGGAAAAAGACGGTATACAAAATCAGATTTTGAGTTTGGGGATCCATTATGCATAGGAAAAATATTAGCACCCTATAATGTTAGTTACAAAAGTTGCCTTTAACTAATATATTAAGCAAATTACTTATGATTTCTGATATATTTACCTCACATTAAAGTAAAGAAACTATTGCAAAAATATTAGATTTTATTATTAGAAAAAAGTTTATTATTTTTTGTATTTTTTAGCTCGACAAGAGTGGTCCCCTACTGCTATGTATCTCCAAGTGTAATGGAGAAATCAAAGTTATGCAGTTTTTTGGGATAGAAAATGTTTGTGTTTGATTTTGATTTTTACCAAACTTTTAGGATTTTTAAACTATTACACTTCATGCATTCCTAAATTGACATAAGTGTACTCTTAAGTCAACTCATTATTTAGTTTTGATTCCTTATGCTAGAAAAGAGTTTAGAGACATCAAGTTGTTACTACTTGTGCCTCAAAACTTCATAATGAATAAAATGTCACATCTAATTTTTTACTTCTTCTACTAATGAATAACTGTTATCAAGTTATTGTATACTTTATATTATGACTAATGATTAAAGGATCTTTAGGATTATCAAGGAGCAAACATGGCTCAGCAAAAGAAGATTTGAGTACACTGGTTTGGGTGCATACAAAGGGTGTCCAAAGGATCCTAAAGCAGTTTAAAGGCCCTAGACGAGCCAGTAGGGTGAGTTAACAAAAAGGAAAAAGGAGTCTTCAAAAGGCTCCTGTATCCAAAGGAGGTACGTATCCAAAGGGCATGGACGAGCCAGAAATCTTAATAATAGCAGAGAACAAGAAGGGAAAAGGAGTTGTCTAAAACTCATGTGTCATGGACAAACAGGAACAACAAGTTGTAGAAAGAAGGAACATTGTCTGAAAGCTCCCGTGTTTAAAGAGTGTGGATGAACAAGAAAGATAAATAGCAATAGGCAAAAGAGAAAAGAAAATGGGGTCATCCAAAGACCCCTGCATCCAAAGAGTATGGACATATAGTAGATAACTTATCAACAGATAATAGAAAAAAAAGGAGTCATTCAAAGACTCTTGCATCCAAAGACTCTTGCGTCTAAAGGCTTATGAACGAACAACATATAGATAATAACAACAGATAACAATAAGAAGGAAAGAATCCATTCAAAGGCTTCTATGAGGCTATGGACGAATAGTAAGAAAATAGTAACATATAGTAGAAAGAAGAAAAATGAGTCATCCAAAGACTCCTGTCGACCAAAGGTTATGGACAAACAACAGGTAAATAACGAATAACAGAAAGCAGAAGAGGTGTCATCCAAAGACTCCTACGTACAAAGGTTACCGACGAACTGCAAGTAAATAAATGAGAATAGAAGGGACTGCTAAGATGGACATCCAAAAAGCATGTGCATCCATAGTAAGGCTGGAATAGCAAGTAGATAAATAGAAATGGAAGGGGTTTCCCAAATAGTCGTCCAAAGAGCCTTTACATCCAAAGTAAGGCTAGAACAACAAGTAGATAAATGGAAATGGAAGAGACTGCTTAGATGGACATCCAAAGAGCCTCTACATTCAAAGTAAGGCTAGAAAACCAAGTAGATAAATGAAAATAGAAGGAACATCCCATATGGACATCCAAAGAGCCTATGCATCAAAAGCAAGGCTGGAACAACAGGTAAATAAATGAAAATAGAAGGGAACGCCCATATGGGCATCCAAAGAGCCTCAACATTTAAAGAGAGGCTAGAACATCAAGTTAATATGTGGAAATGAAAGGAACTACCAAGATCAGAATCAAAGAGCCTCTAGGTCCAAAGCAAGGCTAGAACAACATGTAAATAAATGGAAATGGTAGGAACTGCCTAGATGGGCATCCAAAGAGCCTCTATGTCCAAAGCAATGTTGGAACAATAAGTAATTAAATGGAAATGGAAGTAATTGCCTAGATGAGCATCCAAAGAGCCTTTACATTCAAAACAAGACTAGAAAAATAGGTAATTAAATGGAAATGGAAATGACTATCCAGATAGGTATTCAAAGAGCATGTGCGTCCAAAGAAAGGCTAGAATAACAGGTAAATAGATGGAAATGGAAGAAACTGCCCATATGTCATCCAAAAAGCCTCAACATTTAAAGAAAGGCTAGAACATCAAGTAAATATGTGGAAATGAAAGGGACTACCCAGATGGGCATCAAAGAGCCTCTAGGTCCAAAGAGAGGCTCTGCATTCAAAGGATGTGAATGAATCTGACTAGTATAAACTAGGATGGAGAAGGATTGCCCATATGGGTGTTTAATGAACTTCTACATCCAAAGACAATTCTACGTCCAAACGGAGGGTATGAATGCGGTCTAGGTGAAGCAAAATAGGCCACATAACATGTTTTATATGCACAAATGTTCAAACAAGTTTCAGTTCGAAGGGTTAATAATACCATCTTGTGCCTTTATGTGGCTACTTCCGTATGACCTTGTTTCTTTGCAACTTCATTAAAGCTTCACAAGACGTGGTCCCTCTCATGTTCTATTTTTCTGCAATTCTTTCTCCTCTCTTTTCTTTTTGGTTCCTTCCCTATTAGACACTCACGAATCACTTTCTTCTTTTTGAATCTTTTCTCATGCTCTGTTTATCTATTTTTTCTCTATTGTCTTCCTTTCCAAAATAATTCCCTTGATCTTAGTTCAATTCTCGTATTTATAGAGCTTTCATGATTCAATTATTTAATTCAACTTACCTTTTTTTTTTTTTTTGCAAGTTAGTCAACTATAGCATGCTTCTCAACAATTGTAAGAGCAGAGCTGTAGCATAGAAGAGCAAAGTGGCTTGTCTAAAATGCAATAGAACCACATAGTAGAAAGGGTGGATTGCATACATGAAGATAGAAAAAGGGGGTGCATCCCCTTTGGACGCTCAACTGTGACGTAGAGTAACTCTTTTGGATGTCCAGCAAACTATAGAGGCGTAAAGGAAGTTTTGCAGAGCATAATGGTCTTCAGGCTATTCTGGCTCCTTAGACGTCTAATGGGTATGTCATTTTTTTTTCTTTGTATTAGACTAGATATTTGAAGTAGAAGGGTAAGACAAAATCAAAGCAACAAAGTAGCTCTTTTAGAGATCCAGCAAACTATAGAACGGTAAAGGAGGTTTTGTAGCAAAAAGGGGAATAGAGCATCCCTTAAGGTACACTACAAGAAGGGGTGCAGAACATCCCATTTGAATGCAATATAGGAAAGGAAGAAAGAGCATAACAGTCTTCAAGATATTTTTGCTCTTCGAACATCCAATGAGTTTGTCCTTTTTTTGTTTCTATTGGACTGGATATTTGAAATTAGAGGAGTAAGAAAAAATCAAGTGTTCATAGACAATTACATCAAACTTAATTTTATAATTTATATTTTAATTTATTATGAATAGTATTTTTATTATTTTTAATATTGTTCTTATTTGAATTAATTTATTTATTTTTAATATTGTATTTTTAAAAAGTACAATTTATTTATAATTCTATAATTTAATTTTAATTTATTATTTTTATGCTATTTTTATATTTCAAGTTTTAATTTTGATTAATTGTAATATAATTTATTTTTAATATATTATATTTTAATTTATTTTTACCTTTAGAGATAAAATCATTGCTTGAGATATATTTTAAAAAATAAATTATATTACGATAAGTCAAAATAAAAAATAAAAATATAAAATAACATAACAAGTAATTTATTAAAATTAAATTATATATTTTTAAAATTACAATATTAAAAATAAATTAGTTAATTGAAAAATATGAATAACATTAAAAGAAATAAAATCACTTACATAATATATTAAAAAATAAATTATAAAAGTAAATTATATATAACTACCTTATTTATATAAAATAATAAATACATTAACTAATTAATTAAACACCTTGAAATAATTTAATTATCTTAATTTAAAATATACTTTATTACCTTAATTATCTCAATTAATAGTATTTATTTTGTTAATCATGTAAGCACTAGACTAACAAATAATAAGAAGAAAATATCAAATATGACAAAAAAAAATTACAATAACTAAAATAAATCTATGTCATATTTGGAGGACCTAAAATCTAATTAGTTTTTTTTTATCTAAATTAAAAAATTCAAATAAAAATTATGTGGATAATTATTTAATTTTAAATCAATGAAATTTGTGTTATTAACAATATCACGCATCAATTGAAAATATTTATTCTTATTTCGTTTCAGTTATCTCTCCTTTAATTTTAATTTTAGTCATTAGATTTAACTTCTATAATAGTTGCTATTAAGGTATCAATTTATTATAAAACATTCTGATTATTATTTCTTCTAAATAAAAATGAAATGATTACATGTGAATATTTAAAAAAAAAAAAATGGAAGACAAGAACAACTTGATGTGTTCAAATTATTTCTTTAATTAACGTTAACCATTATTAATAGTAAATTAATTATAATATTTTCAATAATAAATTTTTTAATGATAATAATAATTATATTATAATTAGAATAAAAAATATTTTATAATTAGAATCAATTATTTATAATTCAATAAAAGTTAATGATATTAAAAATATTTTTAAATAGATAAATTATTAATTCGATGTGACATTTTTTCAATTTCAAATTTTAAAGCAGAGATTGAGATAATTTGATGTTTTTAAATTTCTCTCTAAAAAATGTTAAACTAAACTGATTTTGGACCATAAATTAGATTTAGGTGTCAACGTTTCAAAAAGAAAGTATTTACATCTTATAACGTTTGTTATAAAAACAGCTTTCTTTAGTCTAAAATGTAAAAATATTTATTATCTTACCTCTTGCTTGTACAATTATTAAATACCATACTTAGTATCTTTTATACAAGTGCATTTTATTTTCATAAAATATTAAAAATTATTTTATTTTTGAATTTTATTAAATAAATTTTATTGAAAAAGAAGTTGGATTTTTTATTAATTTATTTTAACTCGACGAGGGTGAGTCGATCTTATGTATTTTCTGGTACAATGAAAACTACATGTTATTTAATTTTTTTAAAAAAGATTTGATATAGTTGTTAATATTTAATTCAAAAATATAAAACATTTACTAACTTCTAAATCGGGAGTAATTAGAAAGTCACGTCCAACCCTATCCACAATTCATAGGATCAGAAAAGGTCTGGTTATATAATTTCGAAAGAAATATTTTATTATGAATGCAAAAATAAAAGTTGAATGTAAAATATTATTTAAATTTTTATCATTTTAAAAATTAAGTCCAGCATAAATAAACATAATAATAATAATAATAATAATAATAATAATAATAATAATAATAATAATAATAATAATAATAATAATAATAATAATAATAATAATAATAATAATAATAATAATAATAATAATAATAATAATAATAATAATAATAATAATAATAATAATAATAATAATAATAATAATAATAATAATAATAATAATAATAATAATTTAACATTCAATTTGAGTGAAATTACAAATTATGATTTAACTACTAACACCATACCAAAAATAAATAAATAAATAATAGATATGAAATATATGAAATTAATCGATGTTAATTTTATTGTTTTATTGATGGGTATTTTAATTATTTTATCATTTCTAAACATTTTATTTGATAATTAGATTGGTGGAGATTGGGCCGAATGGAGAATATTTTGCTATTTACATCTTTTTACTTGCATACCACTTTTCCCACTTTTGTTTTTTTTAAAATTTATTTTGAACTAATAACCTTCATCAATTTGCATCTTCTTTTTACTATAATACTTTTTGATAACTTTTTTACGTGTATACTTACTCTTTTTATTTTTGAATTTTTTCTAAATTACCTCCACCTCTTTCTTTAATTATTTTTATTCAGGAAAAAACATACACACCTTCTTCCTGTTCAGATTATTTGATCTTCTTGTTACCTAAAATTAGATATTCATAATCTGTAATTATTGTTAATATAAAGACCAAAAGAATCTGAATGAAAATTAATTCTTACTCAACCTTTCACGATCATCATATCGTCACTCATAAAGAATATGCTTGATTATGATTCATTCAATAAAACTTCCTAAAGAAGAACAAAAAATGAAAGAGAGAAAATAGATAAAGGATAGTTTGAGGAAAAATTTAGAAAAAAAAAAGGAACATACAAGTGAAAAAAGAATGTGCAAACTAACAATTGAATGTATATACACCACACAAAAGGATTGGTAAATATTAGTAAAGAGCTAAATTTTGATTGTCATATAGATCTATAAGGCAATAATATTATTTATAAATGTTTTGTTCATAGTCTTTTACATATTCATCCGGTAACCCCATTACAAAATTGACAAACACATACATAAATATTTCTATATAATTCACAAGTTCCAGTTACATTGTCTGATCCAAATTGATTTTTGCACGGAATGTCGCAAGTATTATTCTTTGGATCACAATGATTGTTAATCAATCTTGCTTTCTCACAATATTCAGGTGCTGCTGCCATTTGCATTTTATTTCCTAAGCCAAAACAATACATCCAGTCACATTTCATTACACAAAATACAACTTAAAATTGTAGGAAGTAATGCTTACCAAAATCAATGCTAAGAAAAAGTAAGACCATGGAAAAATAAAAAAGAATTTTCATTTTCTTGATTTTAGAAAATACTGTTTGGCTTTCTCAGTGGCATGGATGTCATGAAAAGAGAGATCCTTATGCATTATTTATATGTTCCAAATCATAAACAGACAAAAATAATAAATGCATTGTTAATATATTTAAACACTAATTCATATTTTTTATGTAAAAAATTATTTTCTTTTCATAACATTCTTTCACAATTATGGAACTGAAATTATATCATCCTTATAAAACGTACAATGTACTTGTAATTTACCTATTCTCTTTGCATAATATTTAAATCTTGTAATGAAATTATATCATCCTATTAAAACGTATAAGATTGAGCTAGTTCAATGTCTCTATGGAAAATTCAAGGGAATCTAGTTCAACGAGTCATAAAAAATTGAGTTAGAATTAATTTTCTTTAGATTGTTAAAGAGATTAGATTAACGCTAATCACATATTAATTAAGAATATCCAATATATAGCAGTTAACAACATGCCGATCAAATAATCTGAATGTGGGTGTTATACGAAGAAAAAAATGTAGGTAATTAGGGGGAAAATTTGAAGAAAAGGGAAAGGATGCATATAAGTAAAAAAGTGAATGCAAATACATGAAAGTAATTTGGAAAAAAAATTAAAAAGGGGGGAAAAGGTATTCAAGTAATAAAAGTGCAAATAGTTTAGAAATAAAATAGTTAAGATACCATTAAAACAACAAATTAACAAAAGATACTAATAATAATAATAATAATAATAATAATAATAATAATAATAATAATAATAATAATAATAATAATAATAATAATAATAATAATAATAATAATAATAATAATAATAATAATAATAATAATAATAATAATAATAATAATAATAATAATAATAATAATAATAATAATAATAATAATAATAATAATAATAATAATAATAATAATAATAATAATAATAATAATAATAATAATAATAATAATAATAATAATAATAATAATAATAATAATAATAATAATAATAATAATATTAACAACAACATAGTAATAATAATAATTTATTTCTTTTTATTTAATAATAGAGTCAATCTCTATCTTTTGTATGTGTGGATTTACTGAGATATGAAAATTTGAAAACTTAAAAAAATAATCCATATAATTCTTTTATACTTACACGCCAATCAATTTTGAAATAGAGGAAATATTAAAAATAATACTTTAATATTATACGTATTAAATGCACTAGTAATTAATAGGATAATATTTAAATCTTGTACGTTTTAATAGGATGATATAGTTTCATTTCCATAATTGTGAAAGAATGTTATGAAAAGAAAATAATTTTGTACATAAAAAATATGAATTAGTGTTTAAATATATTAACAATGCATTTATTATTTTTGTCTGTTTATGATTTGGAGCATATAAATAATGCATAAGGATCTCTCTTTTCATGACATCCATGCCACTGAGAAAGCCAAACAGTATTTTCTAAAATCAAGAAAATGAAAATTCCTTTTTATTTTTCCATCGTCTTACTTTTTCTTAGCATTGATTTTCGTAAGCATTACTTCCTACAATTTTAAGTTGTATTTTGTGTAATGAAATGTGACTGGATATATTGTTTTGGATTAGGAAATAAAATGCAAATGGCAGCAGCACCTGAATATTGTGAGAAAAAGCAAGATTGATTAACAATCATTGTGATCCAAAGAATAATACTTGCGACATTACGTGCAGAAATCAATTTGGGTCAGACAATGTAACTGGAACTTGTGAATTATATAGAAATATTTATGTATGTGTTTGTCAATTTTGTAATGGGGTTACCGGATGAGTATGTAAAAGACTATGAACAAAACATTTATAAATAATATTATTGCCTTATAGATCTATATGACAATCCAAATTTAGCTCTTTACTAATATTTACCAATCCTTTTGTGTTGTGCATATACATTTAATTGTTAGTTTGCACATTCTTTTTTCACTTATATGTTCCTTTTTTTTTTTCTAAATTTTTCCTCAAAGTACCCTTTATCTATTTTTTCTCTTTCGTTCTATGTTCTTCTTTAGGAAGTTTTATTGAATGAATCATAATCAAGCATATTCTTTATGAATGACGATATGATGATCGTGAAAGTTTGAGTAAGAATTAATTTTCATTCAGATTCTTTTGGTCTTTATATTAACAATAATCACAGATTATGAATATCTAATTTTAGATAACAAGAAGATCAAATAATTTGAACAGGAAGAAGGTGTGTATGCTTTTTCCTGAATAAAAATAATTAAAGAAAGAGGTGGAGGTAATTTAGCAAAAATTCAAAAATAAAAAGAATAAGTATACACGTAAAAAAGTTATCAAAAAGTATTATAGTAAAAAGAAGATGCAAATTGATGAATGTTATTAGTTCAAAATAAATTTTAAAAAAAAAGTGGGAAAATCTATTCTAGGAGACATGCAGCCCATAATCTATTCTCTTTCCTCTTCTTTAATTCATATTTTAATTCGCGATTGCAATTAGAACGTGAATCATATTGGACTAAGCCGATTGAAACTAGTTTAACCAAAATCAATAGGTAATCAATTAATGATTATTAATTGCGAACCTAAAATCAGTTCTGGACATAATCCCTGTCAACTGATGAGGTAGCGATTGCGTAATTCCTCAATGTGGCAGTGGATGAACTTGTGGCAATTACCATAAGAAGACTTAAGACTGATATGGACTGAGGATAGGAGTGACGAACCTGGATTGGATATTGAGCAATGGAACTAAGCACGAACACAGTATTAAAGTCGCAGTAGTTAGTTTACCTGTTTCCCAGTGTAAACTTTTGTTATTTTCATTTCTGAAACCCCTTGTCTACTGTTATCTAAGTCTGAATAGAGTCATTTCGACTTTGTTGTGTTTATCTACAATCAGTCGAGACCGAGTCCTGAAGTCTCTACCGAGATCATCTCGTCCCAGTCTCTACTGAAGGCATCTCGGCCAGCGCCGAGATGAGTCAGCACCCTACACCTTAGATTCTGCATCATTTTGGTTCCCACTCTAAGTCACCATTGAACGCACTGTGTCCTTGAGAAATCGGACCTAGGGTTGACTATGCTATAATTAGCTTTAGTTTATTTGGTACAAGTTAGACGACTTAAAAATGACTTATCAGATCTACGGAAGAAGAGAGGAGCAATGATGCTCGTGACACGTAATCAAGCAGCAAGTTCTACTAATGAAGGCGAAAGATACCCCCCGCAAAGGCTACTCAGCAGTGGCATCACTGCAGCACGTAGTGACGAGCAATCCCGACTCGATATGAGGCGAGCAACGACAATTTGAAGCGGAGGAGAGGCATTGCCAGGCTGAGGAGTGGCATTTGTCGGCTATGAAGGCAACCGAGCAAAGGGAAGAGGAGCTTCGTTGCTAGATAGCGATGATGAAGGAAGTTGCAGAAAAGCTAGGAGGAGTGGCAGTGTCGATGGTCGATGCCCAAACTTTCTGGGGCCAACCGTTTAGTGAGGAAATTAATGAGACTCCCATTCCTGCGAATTTTCGCAAAGTAGTTGTAGAGCCATTTGATTGAACCCAGGGTCATTATACTCATCTTCAAGCTTTTCAGACCCAAATGTACATCAATGGAGGAAACGACCCCCTTAACTACAAACTGTTCCCAAGCACCTTTAGCAGAGTTGGCTATGCATTGGTTAGCAACTCTCCCGTCCCCACTCCATTAAATCATTCGACGACTTGGTTGCCTCATTCATCTCAATAAAACGACTAGAGGTGGTTGATCTATTCATATCAAGCAGGAAAAGGGTGAGAGCCTCAAGAGTTATCTGGCTCGATTCATAACGCCACAGTTCGCAAATGATCCAGACAAGAAGTTTTTCATAAAAGCCTTCAGAAGGGATTGAAAGTCGGCCGCTTTAGTGACTCCCTGGCGTTGAGTAGGTTGTAGAGCATGGAGGAGATAAGGACGCGAGCCGAGAAGCATATTGAGGCTGAGGAGGATCAAGTAGACCAGCTAGAGGCTGAGTGACAGTCTGGCCCGTGAGAGCGAGGCTCGTAATTCCCCGGAGGTCGAAAAAGGGAAGCAAAGCACCCTGGCCCAGTGCCCCCTGCCAAGGGACTACCTCGAGCTTCACCCCTTGAGAGAGAAGAGACTGCAAATACTGCGTGAGATATGCCACACGTGGTTGCTGAAGTTCCCAAAGGAGGTGAAGGGTTGAGTGTTGGGAGGCAACGACAAGACTGATGCGGGTTCCATGGTATACGCCCACCCATAGAGAGTACCTAAGCCTACAAGAATAGATTGAAAGGCTAATCCAAGAGCGCACATTTGGGCCAAGTAGGTCCTGGGCAAAGGCGAGAAAGACCGTATGAGCCCGAGGTCAACTAGAAAGGAGGCAGAGGATAAGCCACATGGAAATGGCCGAGACAATATAAGGTGAAATGAGAGACGAAGGGAGATGAGTAGATCAAGGTAGAGAGTTGATACCCGACATCGGGGCGTCATTACCACCATCTTATAGGGAAGTGCCAGCATGGCCAAGGGGAGTTCAATCTGGAGACGAGGAGTGCGTGACGTACTAGCTGTGTGCATGAAGTCTAACTACACCACCTGCGATCATCACATTTAGCAAGAAGGACAGGACGAACCCATGGTGATATCAGTAATAACCGCGGAATACAAGGTCAAGAGGGTCTTGATTGATCATGGGAGTTCGACCAATATCTTGTATTTGTTGACTTATAGAAAGTTGGGGCTCCCAGCAGCCAGCCTAGAGGTATGCTTGGGCACGCTGTACGGATTCGTTGACGAACAGGTGATGATAAAAGGAATCATAAAGTAGAGACCACGTTTGGGGAACGCAGGCACGTGCACAACATTTTAGTACAATATACGATGGTGGACGCAGATGCATCCTACAACATAATCATGGGAAGGCCAACCTTGAACAAGTTGGGAGCGATAGTCTCTACACTGCACTTGTGTATGAAGTACCCGGTAGGATAGGTGGGCAAAATATGGGCTGATCATCGAGTAGCTCGGCGGTGTTATGAAGAAAACCTAAGAATAGGATCCCAACCTTCTTGGGTGAAAGAGCCAGTTGTCAACGTTTTAGACCTTAACTTGGATCCCCGTTGTAAGTTTAAGTGTGTGAGAGGCCTCTTTTGGCCGAGGGACCCTGAAGAAGATCAAGATAGGACCTTCACCAGCCTACAAGACCAGGATAGGCACAACATTAGCAAAGGAAGAGGAGATTCATCTCGTGTCCTTTTTTAGATGAACAAGGATGTGTTTGCGTGGTCCTCGGCCGACATGCCAGGGATTGACCTGAGTTCATGTGTCACCGCCTCTCAAGTATCATCGGGGTCATGGCTAG